>SJYQ01002977.1:783855-795799 GCA_006410935.1 Redunca redunca
TAATTTTTTTAAAAAATGTAATAATTTTTATAATGTATATAATTCTTTAAAAATTATAAATAAAAATTATAATTATACATGTCCCCCAACCCACATAACCCAGATGCCACCCTCATTTGGATGCAGTAGGCTAGAGGAACACAAACTGGTTTGCTTTCTTGGGAACTGGTCATCTGGAGTCCCTCTAGGAAGGAAGCTAATATAATGCTTTGTGTCACTAGAACTCCTTAAATAGTTTGAAAAGTGGTGACACAAATTTATACATATGCAAAAATTCACTGAGGTGTACACCTAAGTCTTGTGTACTTTAGAACATCTGTGTTATTCCTCAATTTTTAAAAAGTTCCCTAGGTGATTATCACTGTGTAAAAGTTTTGTGAGCAATGACTCAGTACACGAGTTACATTTCGGGGTATAAGATAGATCATTTTCTCCATCACTGTAGTCAAGTGATCTTGAGATCTGGTTCTTTTCTTTTTCTCCATTTTGAAAGGATTTGAATTAGATATTGTCTCAGAATACTGCTTGCTAAGAATTTGGGATCTGTAGGTAAATAAAGGGAAGACAGACAAAAAAATGTTAGATTCGGTTCTATTCCTGTCGGTGTTCAAGCACAGTATTTTGCTATTTAATCAAACAAATTGTATTATATTAATGATATTAGTTTATCCAATATAATTATTAATTAATGGTGACATTTTCCCAATAAAATCAATTGACACATAGTGAAAATCTACATTTCTTTCATCTCCTGCAGGGAGGGTGAATTATAACTCCAACAATTCTTTTGTCTTGTCACTTCAGTGACATGAAACAGTTTGAATGGACTTAGCTGTAATGTACAATATTCCCTTTGTTTTCAGAGCAAAAAGCCCATTAACAGTTATTTCAGGATTACCATGTTTATGACACTTGTAAATTGATTTATGGTATTAGCCAAGCATGTGAGTGAACAAAAGCCTTTTCATTTTCTTTGTGTTTATCCTTTCCCAGTTTCAAGGTGTTGAGTGATTCGGATCACACTTTAGGCTTATGGAAATATGCTGGACTTCCTCCCTATAAGACCTAATTTTGGAATGAAGGGAATCGTTTAGCTTGACAAGCACATAAAATGGAGTTGCGTAAAGGGGCACTTGAGGTCCTAGGGAAGTGAGGGTGACATCCACCCCATCCTGAAAATGTCAGATTGCTTTATATAAGACATTTTGTGTTACAAAGTGTCACTAGTTCTCAAGCCCTTATTTTTGAAAAGAAAATGCAATTTACATAATTCTATGATATGACACCAAGCCAGACTATTACGCAAATCCATTGAGTTATTTTTAAAGCCACAATTTGGATACCAATGTCATAATATATCTCTTCCTGATGATTATAATAAAAGTTGCTGATCTATTTCAAGCTTCTTAGTTGAAAAATGTTATTTAATGATTTAGCATGCATGAAGTTAATTCCGACCCCTAGAAATCATGGTGGCAGCAGCAACTTCATGCTGTTTCTCAGTAAAGAGGAATGTCGACACAGCACTTTTGGGGGCTGATTACCTTCTATGCCTTCTTTAGAAATGGCAGATGGACAGCCGCTGACATGGCTGCTTTGTGTAGCTGCTGCAGTAGAAATAAGGCTTTTAGAAACAGTGATCACAGGAGGTTTTTTTTTTTTTTTGAAGCTGATTTATTATATTTTCTCTTTAGAAATTTGACCTGAGCATGTTTGTGAAAAATTATTAACAGAAAATAGCAAGAATGTGAGAAATGCCACCAAGATGAATTTTAGTATCTTGAACTAGCCGCCTTCTAAGCTGTTTTTGATCCATTACCTCGCTGGTCAGATTCTGGTTCATTTTAAAAGGAAGTAGGAATATCCATATTTTGAGATTAAATTATATGTATTTGTGTTACATTATTTCCTTCAAGGAAGAAAGTGCTTATAATTGAATAGGACCTCTGGAGAACAATAGTGTCAGAGGTTTTTGAGTAAACATGATACCATTACTGTTAAGTGCAAAAAACAAGTGGCTGTTAGGAATGATTATTATTCAGAATATATTAACAAAAGCAACAAGACATTTAATTTTAAAATACTTGTTTCTCTTCAGTTTAGAAAGGTAGTATATAATAGTTCAGTGTGAAAATGTAATCTTGATTTATTCTATTCCTTTTTGCCTTTCTTATACTTCATTAATGGAATTTAAAGCAGACTCCAACAGAAACAATGCAAAATCAGTGAGTTAAGTCTCAAAGCATGAAAGAAATACCAGAAGGCATCAAGTATTCTGCTAACAGCTACCCAGATTAAAATAATTACTATATTTTGGGTTTATATTTTCTTTAGTTGGACCACGACATTACAAACTCATAAAGCAATAAGAAACAAGCATTGTGTTATATAATTGTTGTTCAGGATGTGTGGAGCAGAGATACACTTACACTCAAAGGGATTCGAAATTTTATGAATCTAGTTCAAACAGAAGAGGTCTGGATAGCATAATAGCCTTAAAGGAACCTTTCTTCCTATTGTCTTTTGTTCTACAAGTAAGCTAGTGGAAGTTCTCAAGACTTTGTTTTGCCTTAAGGCATCTCCTTACTGCTATTGGAATACTTCAGGATAATCTCTGATTTCCATTGATTGAATAAACATTAAAAATGTATTTATTGTGGAAATATTAAAATATACCTCAAAGTAAAGAATTTCCATATATATCTATTGCATGGCTTCAGCATTTATCAATACTTTATCAATTCTATTATTCTTCCTGCACTATATCGGTTAGCCCTTCCTGTGTTGCAACCATGCTAAAACAGATTGATTTCATACAATAAACATCTGTTATTTTTGCTTAGTCTACCATTTGTTCCAGTATATAGAGGATGAAATATAAATATATACTTTTTCCTTCTACTCTTTTACTCCTCTTGAATGGGTCTCTGAAACAAAAGGCATATTAAATAAAGTTGCATGTTTCTGTTAATCCAAGTTTTATGTGATATGGGAGCCCTCATAACGAAATAAAGACCTGAACAAGTGGTTATACCTGAGTTTTTTTCATGCTACCTTTGAGAAAGAGCAGAAAGTTGTAGAAATGTGGTAGGAAAAAAGGCATCTGAGCTAAGTGCAGTGACCTGCAGGAAACTTGGCAAGGTCTGTTTATTTCGATTCTTGGCAGCATCCCTCCCTCTTCAGAGATAAGGATGTTCCTTTTCCTCATGGTAGAGGGAGGGCAGCTCTTACGTGCAGGTTTTATGAATTTGCTTCAGGGGAAGGTCAAAGAGTCCTTCAGGCCTTCCCATTCCTAACATTCCTTCAGCTTACAATACTCAATAGTCAAAGTGCATGTTTGGGGGTAGGGTGTCCTGAACCCCAGGCAGGACACAAGCAGTTCTGCTGATCTTTGGACGGATACTTATCAGGTTGGCTCTTAGCCGTGTGTCCAACTGGCAGGTCATCTGGGGCTGGCTCATTTAGGGTGGCTGTCCTTCCACATTGGTGGCTGGCTGGCTGTTGGCCGGGATTGTAGAGGGTGATGTGGAGATGTCACTCATCTTCCGGTAGGCTAGTGCAGTCTATACTGAGCAGAGTTCCAAAACAGAGATTAAAACACGCATGAGTTCTTGAAGCCTCAACTCAGAGCTCACGCTGTTGGTCAAAAGCTGACCAGATGTTCAAGCTGATTTTAGAATAGGCAGAGAAACCAGAGATCAAGTTGCCAATATCCATTGGATCACTGAAAATGCAAAAAAGTTCCAGAAAAACATCTGCTTTATTGACTGTGCCAAAGCCTTTGACTGTGTAGATCACAGCAAACTGTGGAAAATTGTTAAAGAGAGAGGAATACCAGACCACCTGACCTGCCTCCTGAGAAATCTGTATGCAGGTCAAGAAGCAACAGTTAGGACATGGAACAACAGACTGGAAAGGAGTATGTCAAGGCTGTATATTGTCACCCTGCTTATTTAACTTTTATGCAGAGTACATCATGTGAAATGCCAGGCTGGATGAAGCCCAAGCTGGGATCAAGGTTGCCGGGAGATGTATCAATAACCTCAGATATGCAGATGGCACCACTCTTATGGCAGAAAATGAAGAAGAACTTAAGAGCCTCTTGATGAAAGTGAAAGAGGAAAATGAAAAAGTTGGCTTAAAACTCAGCATTCAGAAAACTAAGATCATGGCATCTTGTCCCATCACGTCATGGCAAATGGATGGGGAAACAATGGAAACAGTGAGCGACTATTTTTTTTTGGCTCCAAAATCACTGCAGATGGTGACTACAGCAATGAAATTAAAAGACGCTTGCTCCTTGGATGGAAAGCCGTGATCAGCCTACTATAAAGTAGAGATATGACTTTGCCTACAAATGTTGGTCTAGTCAAAGCTATGATTTTTCCAGTAGTCATGTATGGATGTAAAAGTTGGACTATGAAGAAAGCTGAGTGCCTAAGAATTGATCTGTGGTGTTAGAGAAGACTCTTGAGAGTCCCTTGGACTGCAAGGAGATCCAACCAGTCCATCCTAAAGGAGATCAGTCCTGAGTATTCATTTGAAGGACTGATGCTGAAACTGAAACTCCAGTACTTTGACCACCTGATTCATTTGAAAAGACCCTAATGCTAGGAAAGATTGAAGGTGGGAGGAGAAGGGAACAACAGAGGATGAGATTGTTGGATGGCATCACTGATTCATGGACATGAGTTTGAGTAATCTCTGGGAGTTGGTGATAGACAAGGGAAGCCTGGGGTGCTGCAGAACATGGGGTCACTCAGAGTCGGACATGACTGAGCGACTGAAGTGAATTAAATAGTGAAAAGTATTTTAAGTCATTATGATTTTATTACTCTAGTAGAAGCCCTACAAATTATCTATACTCTGAATCAAAATATTATTACCAGAGGCTATATCCTAGTTACCACTAACAACAAAGTTACCATCAGAGTCACTAGTAGTAAATTGCATTTATTATCCTGTCATGTACGCTAGGGCTTCCCTTATAGCTCATTTGGTAAAGAATCTGCCTGCAATGCAGGAGGCCCTGGTTCGATTCCTGGATCCTCTGGAGAATGGATAGGCTACCCACTCCAGTGTTCTTAGGCTTCACTGGTGGCTCAGCTGGTAAAGAATCCACCTGCAATGCGGCAGACCTGGGTTCGATCCCTGGGTTGGGAAGATCCCTTGGAGAAGGGAAAAGCTACCCACTCCAGTATTCTGGCCTTGAGAATTCCATGGGCTATATAGTCCATGGGGTCACAAAGAGTCGGACATGACTGAGCAACTTTCACTCATGCACTCACTCACTCATGTATGCTAAACGTATATTACCTCACTTAACACCTGCTAAAGATGCTTACAGGGCGGCAACTCTTATATTCGTTTATAGAGGTGAATGGTAAAGGTTAAGTGAAGTGCCCATGGCTACATAATTAGTGAGTGATTGCTTCCAAGTCACGATAAACTGACTCCATTCTCCATATTCTTATTTACTACATATTGTTCTCTTTTGTGGCTGGTTAGCAGGCTGCAGTATCTTGACATTTACTTACTGAGGCCAGGTGGAATGAAAAGGCTAAGCCACCTCTCCTCCAGTTCCTAAAGCAGAAAATGAATTTAAGTGAAGGGAGTAAGTTGTTCACAGATTTACCACAGTGAAGCTATGTTAAGAACATGAGGCAGATCTATGGGTTCACTTTCTAATGTTGTTGATGTGTGTATGTTAGAGGCTGCTGTTTTGGAGAAGCAAAGACCTTCATTTTCTTACTGCTGTATTAGAAGCATCTCATGTGGTATGCATGCCTATCCATGTTTCTGATTCTGTTGAAACCAATGTGTTCCTAGTTGTTGTCATGCTAGTCATTCTGGAAAAGTTAAGGAAGTCAGGAAGGGTCAATTTAGTAACAGTGAGACATCCATTTCCTTTTGAGTGAGATGTCATGAATATTTTGTTTCTTCCTGAGCAGGATCTAGTATGGCAGGAAGATATAACCCAGTTGGTCCAGAGTCATGAAAATTCGTTGGTTCTTTTTTGGATCTGAGTTAATGTCATTTAATCAGCTTTATGTAACTATGCCTCAAAAATAGTTTAGTATATTTTTTATTGTCTTAGTGTCAGCACCATCCTGAGTTGCAATAATGACTTTTATCTTGAGTTCTGATGTAAAGCGTTAAATCCATATTCTTTCAAAAAAAATTTTTTTTTTTAAATTTATGGCTGTGCTGAGTTTTTGTTGCTGTGTAGGCATTTCTCTGGATGCACAGAGCCATGGCTACTCTCTAGTTGCAGTGTGCAGGCTTCTCATTGCAGGGGCTTCTCCTGTGCAGGCTTCTCATTGTGGTGGCACACAGGCTCTAGGGCATGCAGACTTCAGTAGCTGCAGCAGGTGGGCTCAGCGGTTGTGGCTCCCGAGCTCTCGAGCACAGCCACAACAGTTGTGGTACCATGGCTTAGTTGCTCTGGGGCTTGTGGGATCTTCCCAGATCACAGATCAAACCTGCTGCTGCTGCTGCTAAGTTGCTTCAATCGTGTCTGACTCTGTGCGACCCCATAGACATAGACGGCAGCCCACCAGGCTCCCCCGTCCCTGGGATTCTCCAGGCAAGAACACTGGAGTGGGTTGCCACTTCCTTCTCCAGTGCATGAAAGTGAAAGGTTAAAGTGAAGTCGTTCAGTCGGGTCCGATTCTGTGTGACCCCATGGACTGCAGCCCACCAGGCTCTGCTATCCCTAGGATTCCCAGGCAAGATCACTGGAGTGGGTTGCCATTTCCTTCTCCAATGCATGAAAGTGAAAAGTGAAAGTGAAGTCGCTCAGTCATGTCTGACTCTTCGCGACCCCATGGATTGCAGCCCACCAGGCTCCTCCGTCCATGGGATTTTCCAGGCAAGAGTACTGGAGTGGGGTGCCATTGCCTTCTCCGATCAAACCTGTGTCTTCTTCATTGACAGGCGGATTCTTTACCGTTGAGCCACCACAGATTCTCTAAATTTGTATTCTTTGAATAAAGATAAATGAGAATGTGCTTGTATTGTTATTGTAGTGTTGTAAAACCTAATTACTAAATAATACGCCCTTTTATGCCTTCTGACTGTGAGATTATGACTGACTTTCCCTGTTCAGTATGAAAGCTGTTTGGCGCTGTCATCATCATCACGTAATGGAGTGTTGCTTGCAGGGGGTCATATTTTAACTTCCAGTGACCTTTATGTGTAACACCCTCTTAACATATAAGTCTCAGGTAAATTGAAGCTAATCCCTGCAGGTGAAAAGGTCAGATATAAAACTAACCATTACCCCTATTCTGAAAACTAAGGATGTCATCATTGTTTGTTATGGGGCTGAATTTATATGCTTATTTTAAGCTAGGGCTTCAATGTGGGATACTTTTATGGGAGAGAATTTCTTGGATCAAGACCATGTGGTTAAAATCATGAAAATTACAAAAGTCATACCATCACTGTAGAGCAATTCATATCTGAGATATTTTACTATGGCAATTAGAGACAGTTGAGCTCACTAACCTAAATCAGTGATTAATTGAAATTAAGCCTGTTCTCACTTATTTGGCTGTCTAGTATTTTTATTCTCTAATTCAGGGTAGGATGATAGATTAATCTGGAAATTTGGTCTCATAATAGCATTTGAAAGCCTTACCTCCTACAGATAGAAGACCACTCAAATACATAAAATACCTTTAAATCAGCATTGACTATTAATGGAACAGAATATTAAATAATAAATTGCAGGTAAATGTTTATATTTAACTATAAACAATGAATTTAGATTACCATTTTCACAGTACTTCAAGAGAAGGAAAAGGAAAATTCGAAGGTCAAGGAATTAACATTTTCATCTTACTTTGTTACCTTAGAAATAGCTANTTTACATTTTCATCAAGTTTTTGTCCTCAGGCAATGTTCTGCTTTTTATAATGAAATCAATTTTTTTCACATTTTATTTTGTTGACTAGGATAATTCATTTCACCAGGAAAATGGTGTCATTTAACATAATAACCTTTTTGAAAATAACTTTTAATTACCAATGTAAGTTATTTTTCATTTTAGGAAATATTCTGAACCACGCAAGGGTAGTTTTTTTTTTTTTTTCCAATTTGTATTTTACAAATGGGTCAAATGAGATCAGACAAAGTAAAACTGGCATTACTCTAAGAACAAAGATTCACAACATTTTGTGGGGAGGTTGCGAGTATTTTCCTTCATGATCAATATAACTTTAGTCAAAATATAAATATGTTGTTGTCTTTTTAGACTTTCTATTTTATAACAGTAACACAGTAGCATTAGTTACTACTTTGGATTTTACCTACTTGCATAAATTTATGAAAAGCTCTAGTGCATAATATCTTGAGGTACAACTTGATGGGAATTTTTAAAAGTCAAGATATTTGGAGTTAAATATAAACTAAATTGCTTATCTGATTCTACATTAATTTTTCTACTAGTTGTAATGAATAAATAGGTAAATTATTTTTACAGAAAAAAATTAAGTACCTGGAAAAACTATCACATTTTAAAGCAAATTCATTTTTAAGGATACATTATATCATTTGCAAGTTTCCTCTCCCATTTAATAGATTGCCTTTTCATTGTGGCAGTGGTTTCCTTCGCTGTGTAAAAGCTTTTAAATTTAATTAGGTCCCATTTGTTTAATTTTGCTTTTGTTTCCTTTATTTTAAGAGATAGATCCAAAAAATTATTTTAATAATTTATGTCAGAGAATGTTCTGCTGATGTTTCCTTTTAGGAATTGCATAGTATCTGGTCTTACATTTAAGTCTTAATCCATTTGAGTTTATTTTTATATATGAAAAAAATATTATAAGTTCATTGTTTTACATATAGCTGTCCAGGTTCCCCAGGACCACTTATTGAGTATTCTTGCCTGCTTATCATATATTTTTGCCTTCTTCATTGTAGATTAATTGACCTTAAGTGAGTGGGTTTATTCTGGCCTTTCTGTTTTGTTTCAGCAATCAGTGTGTTTGTTCTAGTACCATACTGGAATCTTCTTTCTCAAGATTGCTTTGGCTACTTGGGGTGTTTGTGTTTCCATACAAATTTTAAAATTATCCATTCTAGTTCTGCAAAAATGCACTTGGTATTTTGATAGAGATTGCACTGAATCTATATATTGCCTTGGGTACTATGGTTATTTTAACAATATTAATTCTCCTGATTCGAGAACACGATATATCTTTCCATTTGTTTGTTCCATCTTTAATTTCTTTCATCAGTGTCTTAGTTTTCTGAGTAAGGTCTTTGACCTCCTGTTGTTGTTCAGTCTCTCAATCGTGTCCAACTCCTTCCCCATGGACTGTAGCCTGCCAGGCTCCTCTGTCCATGGAATTCTGCAGGCAAGAATACTGGAGTGGGTAGTCATCCCTTCCCCAGGTGATCTTCCCAACTTAGGGATTGAACCAGGATCAGTGCAGACAGATTCTTTACCATCTGGGCCACCAGGAAAGACCATGCAATGGTCATATATGGCCTTTATTATGTCAGAATGTCTATCACCAAAAAAGAACACAAATAACATATATTGATGAGAATGTGGAAAAAGGGGAACCCTCATATACTGTTGGTAGGAATATAAATTGGTGCAACCACTGTGGAAAACAGTATGAAGATTTCTCAAAGAGATAAAAATAGAACTAGCATATGACCCAGCTTTCCGCTCCTGGGTATATATCTTTGAAAACCCCAAAAGACTAATTTGAAAAGACACATGCACTCCCAGCTTTCATTGCAGCATTGTTTACAATTGCCAGGGTATGGAAGCAAGCTAAGTATCCACCAACAAATGAATGGATAAAAATGTGGTACACACACATACACACACACACATACATACACACACACAATGGACTACTACTCAGTCATAAAAAGAATGACATTATGCCATTTGCAGTAACATTGATGGACTTGGAAGACATTAAAGTGACAAATACTGTATGATGCCACTGATATGTGGAATCTAAAAAAAACTACAACTTGTGAATAAAACAAAAGCAAGAAGCAAACACAGATATAGAGAACAAACTTATGGTTATCAGTGGATAGAGGAAAGTGGGGGAAATGGCAATCTAGGGGTAGGAGGATAAAAGAGTTATTAAAGGATTACATGAAATTATGTGTGAAAAACTTTTAAAAATTGGGAATCACTGTAGAAGTTAAAGAATCATTCATTCAGTAAAGCATTTCAGGTGAGTTCAGTTACTCAGTCACATCCAACTATTTGCGATCCCATGGACTACAGCACTTCAGGCTTCCCTGTCCATCACCAGCTCCTGGAGCATATTCAAACTCATGTTCATTGAGTCGGTGAAGCCATCCAACTGTCTCATCCTCTGTCGTCCCCTTCTCCTCCTACCTTCAATCTTTCCCAGCATCAGAGTCTTTCCCAGTGAGTCAGTTCTTCGCATCGGGTGGCCAAAGTATTGGAGTTCCAGCTTCAGCATCAGTCCTTCTAATGAATATTCAGGACTGATTTCCTTTAGGATGGACTGGTTGGATCTCCTTGCAGTCCAAGGGACTCTCAAGAGTCTTCTCCAACACCACAGTTCAAAAGCATCCATTCTTCCACGCTCAGCTTTCTTTATAGTCCAACTCTCACATCCATACATGACTACTGGAAAAACCATAGCCTTAACTAGATGGACCTTTTTTGGCAAAGTAATGTCTCAGCTTTTTAAAATGCTATCTAGGTTTGTCATAACTTTTCTTCCAAGGAGCAAGCATCTTTTAATTTCATGGCTGCAGTCACTATCTGCAGTGATTTTGTAGCTCCAAAACATAAAGTCTGTTGTGGTTTCCACTGTTTCTCTATCTGTTTGCCATGAAATGATGGGACCAGGTGCCATGATCTTAGTTTTTTGAATATTGTATTTTAAGCCAGCTTTTCACTTTCATCAAGAAGCTCTTCAGTTCCTCTTAGCTTTCTGCCATTAGGGTGGTATCATCTGTATATCTGAGATTATTGATATTTCTTCTGGCAATCTTGATTCCAGCTTGTGTTTCATCCAGGCCAGCAGTTTGCATAATATACTCTGCCTATAAGTTAAATAAACAAGTTGACAGTATACAGCCTTGACATACTCCTTTCCGAATTTGGAACCATTCCATTGTTCCATGTCTGATTCTAGCTGTTGCTTCTTGACCTGCATACAGATTTCTCAGGAGGCAGGTCAGGTGGTCTGGTATTCCCATTTCTTTCAGAATTTTCCACAGGTTGTTGTGATCCACACAATAAAAGGCTTTGGTATAATCAATAAAGCAGAAATAGATGTTTTTCTGGAACTGTCNACCTGCATACAGATTTCTCAGGAGGCAGGTCAGGTGGTCTGGTATTCCCATTTCTTTCAGAATTTTCCACAGGTTGTTGTGATCCACACAATAAAAGGCTTTGGTATAATCAATAAAGCAGAAATAGATGTTTTTCTGGAACTGTCTTGCTTTTTCAGTGATGCAACAGATGTTGGCAATTTGATCTCTGGTTCCTCTGCCTTTTCTCAATCCAGCTTGAACATCTGGATGTTCAAGGTTCACGTACTATTGAAGCCTGGCTTGGAGAATTTTGAGCATTATTTTGCTAACATGTGAGATGAGTGCAATCGTATGGTAGGTTGAACATTATTTGGCATTGCCTTTCTTAGGGCTTGGAATGAAAACTGACCTTTTCCAGTCCTATGGCCACTGCTGAGTGTTCACATATCGAGTGCAGCACTTTCACAGCATTGTCTTTTAGGATGTGAAATAGCTCAACTGGAATTCCATCACCTCCACTAGCTTTGTTCGTAGTGATGCTTCCTAGAACCCACTTGTCTTCACATTCCAGGATGTCTGGCTCTAGGTGAGTGATCACACCATTGTGGTTATCATGAAGATCTTTTTTGTACAGTTCTTCTGTGTATTGTTGCCTCCTTTTTTTTTTTTTTTT
>SJYQ01002977.1:795836-833569 GCA_006410935.1 Redunca redunca
CATACCATTTCTGTCCTTTGTTCTGCCCATCTTTGCATGAAGTATTCCCGTGATCTCTCTAGTTTTCTTGAAGAGATCTCTAGTCTTTCCCATTCTGTTGTTTTCCTCTATTTCTTTGCATTGATCCCTGAGGAAGGCTTTCTTATGTCTCCTTGCTATTCTTTGGAACTCTGCATTCAAATGGGTATATCTTTCCTTTTCTCTTTGCCTTTCACTTCTCTTTTCTCTGCTATTTGTAAGGCCTCCTCAGACAACCATTTTGCCTTTTTGCATTTCTCTTTCTTTGGATGGCTTTGTAACTGCCTCCTGTACAGTGTCAAGAACCTCTGTCCATAGTTCTTCAGGTAGTCTGGCTACCAAATCTTATCCCTTGAATCTATTGTCACTTCCACTGAATAATCATAAGGGATTTGATTTAGGTCATCCCCGAATGGTCTAGTGGTATCATAAAACAGTACATTATTATAAACTATTAAATAATATATATTATAAATATTATAAAATAAATAATATATAACAGTAAAGTATAATAAANTTCTGTTGACCATTTACAGTACATGAGCTTAGAGTATGTGTTACTGTTTTGTTTGTTTGTTTCCAGGTTTGTTTGTAACCAGCTTCCAATCAAAAGTAAGAAAAAACATTACAATTTTCATTCTTTCTGGGCTGCCTCCTTCCTGAAGAGCAATGGAGGTATTGTTAAGTGGAAGAGGATTAATCACATCTCTAATTTTCTTCCTGTTAAAATTCTCAACAGCTGTTGATATACCACTTTCAGGTAAAGTGACAATATTCGATACCTACTTTGGAAGTCCATATTTGCATTTTGATTTTCAAGTTGAATACTTATGTATTGAACATGTGATTTTCCTGCCATATTTCTACAAGTCTTACTGCAATCTATATGGAATTCATGTTCTCCTTTTAAATTTTTCAGAAGGCTTATACTTGGCTGCTTGCTATAATTATTTTGCAGCTCAGGCTTTTATAATTTTAGGCAAACTTGGCACATAACAAGAAATATAACCTATAGATCAGGTGGTATTTTACCATGTAAGGTAATCTGCAATATTAGCAATAGTTATTTCTTTTATGTGTTTGATTAGTTTATTTTAGAGAGAGTTGTGACTCAGAAGTTAATGGCATTCAACCAATCAGGACAAAAGAGGAGATGAATGAATTTTGTATTGTTTTTCACAATAATTATCTATTCAAGAATGAAAATAATTAGAAAAATATTGAAAATTCATTTTCATAGTATACAACTAAAAGTGTAATATGATAATACCTCTGCAAATTTTAAGCATTTTATGGGGTGAATTCATATCAAAATGTTAATCATTTTGGGGGTATATGAATCTTAGCATATGTTGGTATCAATAAAAATGGATATAAATCTTTAACCATTATAAATCAACTTGAACAAGTTATAGTAACTAGAAGTTGAAAAATAGTATACTTGGAAACACAATTTATGTAATAATAT
Organism: Redunca redunca; assembly: GCA_006410935.1. NCBI lineage: Eukaryota > Metazoa > Chordata > Mammalia > Artiodactyla > Bovidae > Redunca > Redunca redunca. The sequence goes on from SJYQ01002977.1 coordinate 797,323, forward strand.
ATCAAGTATTTAAAGTACAGTTTAGGAGAATTTCTCTTGTTTATAAGCACTTGGGATTATTTACATATTTTTATCCATACAGTTCAAGTATTGATACCTACTGTCTTCTTTTATACCTAATTTGGAGAGTCATAATATAAGATATATTGATCATTATAATCTTAGCATGGGAAATATTCTTTGCAGATCATGTAAACTTCAAAGGATTAGTCTTGACCTCAGACCTATTGTACAGATGTACAAATTTAAAGTTCTGTTTTATTCAAAGTGAAAATCTGTTAACCTACACAGTGTATATATTGGCCTATATGTACAAACACTGGTTGAAAACCTGAAATGATACATCTTTTAGTTGATTCTTTGGGTTTGAATATGCAGTGCCAAATTAAGAGCAAGGTTCTTAGTGGTCCTTATGGAAAAGAGGTTAATAATTACATTTTCTTCCCAGTAGTGCCAAAGATGTACTGGGATTCCTGATTCAGATTTCTGAGCAGAGACTATACATTTTCCTTCCATCTTTTCTCATTTAGTTCATTAGTGGTGATAGGAAATTTTGTATTAGTACATAAGACACATTTTTTAAAAATTTCTGGTTGTCTCAGTTACTTATGCATTTTCATGCTGTAATGTCCTTAGACAACAATTGTTATAAAATATTAATGACATGTTTTCAGAACATCTGAAAATTACCCATTTATTTCAGTACTCTAGAGCTCTCAGTGGCAAATAAAGTAAGGCAGGTATTCAGTTTGAATGTCAATGAGTCTGGTGTCTCTGTAATTGGCCTAATTATGGAGGAAAAGATTTATAATGTAGAATATATATTCTTATAAAGACCCAAAGGTTATTAGCTTCATTCCCTGAATAATTAGTTATGGCTGAGACTTTACAACCTTAGCAAATTTAACAAAGAATAATGTTCTAATAAACAAGTTGTTCACAAGTTACTAGCTGATATCTTAGGGACCGTTGCTATTGTGCATCACCCCTCATCATTTATAACTGTAATAACATTTAAATAATAGGAATTTGCAATATGCTCAAGACCTGCTCTACACAGAAAGAGGTGGTAGAACCAAGTAAATGTCAGTGAAGATATGAATGTTTTCCACGTGTTATTAAAGTGTTTATAAATGTCCAGTTGGATAGAGCCTGAACTTGGGCTAATGCCACTAAATTGGTAAAATTCAATTATCAGATTCATTAGGCAAAAGTAAAGAATTTTAGAATTGGAAATGGCTGAGTTGTTATACTAGGCTGGCCATTGGTGTTCAAAATGTGATTCATGGACCACTTAGAGTCACAGAGATTTGTTCAGGCAGTCCATTTGATCAAATGTTCCATAATAATACTAAGATGTCACTTTTTACTTTTCCACCATGTTGATGTTCCACTATGCACTGATGTTGCAAAAGCAATGGTGCTAAACAGGCACTTGCCCAGCACAGATCAAGGCATTGGCACCAAACTTATGGAATTCCCAGGACCATATACTTAAACTAAAATAACAACAACAACAACAAAATGTAAAAGTAAAGTTTTGCTTAAGACTGTCCTCGTTGAAACAGTTAAGCATTATTGATTTTATTAAATCTTCATCCTTGAGTACATTCTTCTTAATATTTTGTAGGATGAATTTGGAAATAAATATAAAATAATTCTGCTATGTAACGAAGTACTATGACAGTCTGTCTTCCTTGATTGTGTCATTATGTGATTGCCAAGCCAGATATCATTTTTACTGATAGAAAAACTGGATTACTTTGATGGATATTTTCCCCAAAATGAACCATGGGAGCCTGTCACTTCAACAGAAATAACTGATAATATATATTGTCAATGATAAAATATGAGTGTTTAGGCACATATTAGAATTGTGGAAAGCTTGTATCCTCTACTGTGAGACTGACAGCATCTCCACATTTAAGGCATTTCTAAGATCAGCAATATTAACAAATGTGAAATTTTATTATTGTGTAATGACATGTGTTGGTATTTGGAAGATTTATATAACTCAGTTAACTGATAGTTTTTCCAGATGAATATTACATGTCACAAAATCAGGCATGATTTTAAAAGCACCCGTGGATAAAACATTTTAATATGACAGAATATGAAAATATATCCATAGGGTTTCTGATTTCATACTGCAAGAAACCTTTAAGAAACTATGCTATCCAAAAACAGTGCCCACAAAAATCGGAAAGTGAAAGTCGCTCAGTCATGTCTGACTCTGAGGTCCCATGGAATGTAGTTCGTGGAATTCTCCAGGCCAGAATACTGGAGTGGGTAACCTTTCCCTTCTCCATGGGATCTTCCCAACTCAGGGATCGAACCCCAGTCTCCTGCATTGCAGGCGGATTCTTTACCAGCCAAGCCACAAGGGAAGCCTACAAAAATCAGAACTATAAAATACCTCAGCCTTTTTTGGGGTACACATCTATGTAAGGTTGGCTCTTCTTCATTTATTGCAACAAAACATAACATATGGGATACAGAGGTAGATAGAATCCAGCCGTTGTCCATTAAGATATTAGAGATCTGTAATAATGTAAAACAATGCCGCTTTTCTAACTATATTTGGTATTTTTGATAAAATGTTGTTTAATGAATAATAGGATTGTTTTAAGTGAATAAATATTTAGAAGATTTTTCACTTTTAGTTCTAATATGGTAAATATTGTTAAATACAACCTACCTTTACAAAACCACTTGAAGATATAATATTTAAGAATGCAAAGGGATCCAATGACCAAAAAGTCTGTTTCCTTGGCTTGAGTCTCTAATTTTACAAATGGGGGAAGTAGAGTGTGGCTCTGGGCCTGGCTTAGGGTCCCAGGGTTTGGGGCCTCTTTGTATCCACTGTGGAATCCCACCTGTGTGTGTCACACAGAAAATGCTTTCTCAGAGCCAATTTGCCAAAGTCAGATTTCAGCTACTGAACCATTTATACTTTCTTAGGAATTCAATCCTGTTTTCTTTCAGAGCTTGTTACAAATGTACTAAAATTGTAGTTTCTTCCTTTGAAAGCTATTGAATGATCTATGACAGACTTTTACCGTATATCATGATTGGTGTCCTGTTTTAAAACTTAATCCAAGTTTGAAACTTCAGCATTAGGACGTTTATTTTATGGTCATAATTCTCAGAAATGCCATCCCTCTGCTTGAATTGGTGAGATACAAAGCTATCCTCTACTTTTCAAGTTTGTCTGGAATGTATTTAACATGTCAAAATGAAAAAAAAAATCATCACAAGATGAAGGAATATCTGAATTTGAGGAATCCTCTTTAAAGAAACTATTATATATTAGCTATCATTTTCATCCTAACGATCATTAGTGTTAAATTCTATAAGGAGGAGAATACCCTCAAGTTCCCAAGGTGGCAAAATATATTAAAAAATTTATAAATTGGAAGTGACAAATGAAAATCAAGCTCAGGGGAAATATAACAAAATCAATAAATGGAAATAAAACTAAAGAGGGGGTTATGTTTTGGTAATAATTAGCAAAATGTTTCATCATTTTAAAACACTGTTATTCATTCATGGCATGACTGTGGGAAACCACTATACTCATAGGTTGTTTGTGGTAAACATCCTCTTAGACATGTTTACATTTATCCAGGGTCATTACCATTTGTATCCATGCCTAGAAATTTATCACAGTTAACTAATTCAATAAAGGAAAAGTCTATATACTTAAGGAATGAAGAAATAGTCTAATTTCCAAAAATAAAATTATTAGGTGAGTTATCAAATATGGTCAATGACCAAATATTGTCAATTGTCAATGACCAACCCAAGTAAAAATGCATAAACACATCAACATAGATGAAATTCCAGTATAAGTTGGATGTTTTAAAATTATGTTGTTACATTATTGTGGGTTTATAAAAACATATGACAACATAAATGGATGCAGTGAAGTATATTCCCTAGAGCTAACTACATTTTGCAAAGAGGAAGTCAGATTTGTTCTCTGGTTGTACTTACTAATATAGAAAGTGTGTTTAAATTATTTTTGTTGTAGCTAAACTAACTTCAACCAGTTTTTGGAGGGCACATTATTTAAATACTTATTTTAATATGTAGTTCAACAGGTTCCAACAATCGTGAAGCAGTCAACAGTGCAAGTTGCCTTTCCTTTTGATGAGTATTTTCAAATTGAATGTGTAGCTAAAGGAAATCCAGAACCAAAGTGAGTATTTTTTTCAAACTAAGTAGTTGTTTAAAATTATACAGTCCTTTAGACTGAATTTTACTCTAATCTTTATAAGCTTATTGGACTATAAATCCACACATTGTTGAAAGTAAAAATTTCCAGGTGAATGATAGCTACGTCTATAAAAACAAAGCTTGATTATTTTACATATGTTCTTTTGCCAGCTAAAATTATTTTTATCATAAATCATCTGATGTTAAATATTTAACATAGGCTTTGGCATTGTGGAAACATTCACCGATTATTTATGAGTGAACAAGCTAGATAGATAACAGAAAATACTTTATTCTATTTGTTGAAAGGTGGCATTTATTAAACCAAAGTTAATATATTTATGCGAAGAGTTGACTCATTGGAAAAGACTTTGATGCTGGGAGGGATTGGGGGCAGGAGGAAGAGGGGACGACCGAGGATGAGATGGCTGGATGGCATTACTGACTCGATGGACGCGAGTCTGGGTGAACTCCGGGAGTTGGTGATGGACAGGGAGGCCTGGTGTGCTACGATTCATGGGGTGGCAAAGAGTCAGACACGACTGAGCGACTGAACTGAATGTATTTATAAATGTTATTCTATACATATTATTGCATGTCTTAATTGTGACACATATATTCAGTGATTAGATTGTTACTTGATATTTTTAACTTTGTTATAGAGATGTTAACTCAGATGGCAAAATAAAAATGACATGGTATATTTTATCTAGTATTTTATTATTAATGAAAAAATTGTTACTATAGGTAATTATAATCTCTGAAAGTTTTTTCTAAGTACCTACTAGTTTGGAGAGAGAGAGCTGTGTGAGTACTGAAATTAAAGAGGAAAAGATATGAAGAAAATTCAAGATTTTAAAGTTCTAAATGATTCTAGAATGATAAGCAAACCTACAGACTTTCATTGATNAAAAAAATCCCATCATAATAGTAAAAGGAACAAATCCAGAAATTCCATTATTAGTAACAGCAATATCCCTGAAAGTGACGGCAAAAACTACGTAGCATCAATTATGTAGCATGTATACTGGGTAGCAGGTTTAGAGAAACCTTGAATGAATGAAAACATGCAGCATGGCACAAATTGGAAGTGTTTCATTTTGAATATGCAGAGTTATCCTACTCAAGGTTTTAGAACTTTAAAGAAAAGATTGTATATGTTATTTGCACCAAAAACCAAAAAAATATGAAAAATGCAGAGAGAAAAGAAGTAAGAGAAGTTTTCAGGAGACAGGCATGCTCCTAAGAAAATTGTGTCATAAGATTTTGCTATTCTTTTTGAACAAGCGTCAGATTATATAAGACTATGTCATCCTGGAGCTATGTCATTCAAAGTGGCGTGTGTTATTAATATATAAAAAAAAGTCTAATTGGGAAGTCACTATATATCTATTAGATTTTTAAAGATTAAAAACAACAAAAAAACCTTTTTTATAACCATGTCCATAGAACGGACACTGTTTCATATGGGAGTGGGAATTGTCTGTTTTTTTCTGGAATATAATTGTTCAGTGCTTATCAAAAGTGATGAAATATTTCTTATGTTATTGGCTTATCAATCTCACTTTTAAGGAATTACCATAATAAAATTTTTGGAAAATTACCACCCAAAATAAATACGTAGAGTTTTTGTAACAATATTGTTCATAAAAGAGAAAAAATGAAAATGGTTAGATAAATTGATTAGGAGCCATAAGACAGAAGATAATGTAGTCATAAAATCTATCTTTAGCGCATTGCAATAATTGGAAAAACTTAAATGGAAAAATTATACATTCACTGTGGTCTCAATTATGTTACAAATATGTCTAAAAATATTGATAGGCTGTATAACCCAATTTGATAATAATTGCTTGTGTGTTTTTGAATTTTGAGTGAGCTCTTCTCAAATATATACACACACACACATACATGGACATATGTATATTTATATTTTTTAGTCTCCAAATACTGTCTGAAATATTAGTAAAGATCCTACATTAAATTTTCAATTGGATAAGTTTTAAAATATATCTTTAATTTTAAAAGAACAAAATGAAACCTATCTTTGTTTCCCCCTTCCAATTGTCACAGCTTTTTCATGGCTTGTGTCTCTGTCAGTTCTGGCTGCTACAATAAAAATGTCACGGACTGAATGGCTTAAACAACAGACACGTATTTCTCACGGCTCTGGTGGTGAGAAGACCAAGACCAAGTCACTGACAGATTTAGTATCACCGGCAGCTTTGGTGTCTGGTGATGACCTGCTTGCTGTTCACAGCCAGTCATCTTCTTGTAACCTCACATGGCAGAAGGGAGCAAGAATGGGCATGACATAATCACCTCTCCAAGGCCTACCCTCAAATACTATTACAATATATTGGGAAATAGACTTCAACATACGAATTTTAGGGAGACATAAACATTAAGTCTATAGCACTTTATAAGATTTCTCAGATTATTTTAGATACCTTTTTGTATTGTTTGTTATATTCAGTTAAATAGATGTGTGTATATATATATACTTTTTATTTTAAAATGTCTCAGTTTTCTTATTTCTGTATATTTATTTGTAAATAAGTTATGATTTTTTTCAGGGTTGCTAACTTTAGTTTTGTCTTACAGATTCTTGTGGAATAAGGATGACAAGCCTTTTAATCTCTCTGACCCTCGGATAATTGTATCTAACAATGGGGGGACTTTCAGGATACCAAATGATGGGCACATATCTCACTTCCAAGGAAAATACCGCTGCTTTGCTTCTAATAAGCTGGGGATTGCTATGTCAGAAGAAATCGAGTTTATAGTTCCTAGTAAGTATTTCGGTGCTTCCCAGGTGGCTCAGTGGTAAAGAATCTGCTTGCCAATATAGGAGACGTGGGTTCAATCCCTGGTTGGGGAAGATCCCCTAGAGAAGGAAATGGCAACCCACTCCAGTATTCTTGCCTGGAGAATTCCATGCAGAGAGGAACCTGGCTGGGCTACAGTCCATGGGGTTGCAAAAGAGTCATACACAACTTAGCATCTAAACAGCAGCAGCAACAGTAAGTATTACAGAGGAGATTTCATTTAATATTTTAGTGAAGTTTAGTAGGAGTTCTACTAGGCTGCAATGAAATAAGATTATTAATTTAATCAGCTTATAATTGCCTTATTGTTTATAAGGGAAATTATCTTCCAGGTTTGATATTTAGAAGTTGATGACCTTGAAAGCGACATACTTTCTCTGTGTTTCACTAATAATACGTGTAACATGAGGAAAAATAGTATTTGTTTTGCTTCATCCAATGAAGTTAAATATATTAGTTAGATTTGGCTGTGTTATGCTGCAGTCACAAGTAATCCCCAAGCTCTTGTGTTAATACAGGGTTGTTCCTTGATGAGGCAGTTTGCTGGAGTTCTGGCAGCTCTTCAGAGCAACTGTTCTCCATGTAGGTTTTCGGAGATCCTAACTGATGGATATACCATCATCCCGTCTCTGCACCATGTGAAACTTGGACCATCTGGGTCAGAGAGTGGGGGTATAGAACACTGCTTCCCACAAGAAGTTACACAGGCAGCTTCTACTCCCTTGTTAGGTGGGGCAAAACAAATGGCGTAGCCCCACCTAACCTCAGTATGAGTGTCCAGTGATATTAGTATATGTTAGTAGTATCCTCCATAGATCATAGCCATGGGAAACTACAAGTTCCCTTACCATTAAAGCTGTTATTTATCAATAATTATCCCCGAGAGTAAGCAACTTCTTTATTACCAGATCTGATCTCTGTAGCATGGGATCTCTGATGACTGACTTTCACATTTGGTCGTTTATTTTCCTGAATTTTAAGGTATCCAACACTACTTGATTCTGACCAAAGGCTTTGAAGAAAAAATTCTTGGATATAAAACTGCCAAGAGGTTCTATTTTGCAATTTCTTCTTGCAGAATTCTAGACCTTTCAGGATATGGACACCTTATGCTGGGGGAGTAGAATGTACACAAACCTGGGGAGAACAAATAATGAAAAACGTGTGTGTTATCCTTGAAGTTGGAACAGGAAACTGGGTTTAAATTTTTTTAAGTTTTCTGTATTGTTCTAGAGGAGAGACTATAACTCAAATTTAAAATCTTAACAAGTATATGTCTTAAAATGTATAGAATAGTTACAGGATACATATAGAACAAAATATGAGTGATTATGAAACTCTGGTATCAAGAAAAAGAAAAAGACAAGAAAGGAGAGGAAGAAAACTATAGAAATAAATCTAAACATATCATTAATTAAAGATGAAAGTAAACTAAAAGCTCCAAAATTTAAAAAGTTATAAGCTATTTACCACATTACACATCTAAATCATAAGCAAATAGAATTGTTGAAACTAAAAGGGGGGAAAGATGTTCCATCTTTTTAATAGATAAATAGATACCTTAACTACTGTTCAAAAGAAAAATACATATGGCTCTATTAATATCAATCAAAATAGACTTTATTTTATAAAGGCTCCCTGGAGATTAATGTACCAGGCATATGTAATATGAAGGTGTATGGAGAAGAAATAGAAGTACAAGGAGAAATAGACAGATCTACCATAGTGATGAAAGATGTTCACATGTGTGTTTCATTATTTGGGAGCTCAAGCAGAGGAAACATTAGAAAAGCACATGGAGAATTTAAAGAACCCAATCACAAGCTCTATTCAGCATGTTTAGAACATTGTACCTGAAACTGCAGTGTTTTTCAGTATTTGATGATACGTTAGCTATGAAGTAAACATGATCAAAATACAGTTGAGAAATGGGTATTTAAAAAATAATCCAGAAAAAACATTACCAATGAATATAACTGAAGATGATATTAATGTATTTATAAATAATTTTACAGATCTCTAAGTTGGAGAAAAGACCCTGATGCTGGGAAAGATGAGGGCAGGAGAAGAAGGGGATGACAGAGGATAAGATGGTTGGATTGCATCACCGACTCAATGGACATGGGTTTGGGTGGACTCTGGGGGTTGGTGATGGACAGGGAGGCCTGGCGTGCTATGGTTCACGGGGTCACAAAGAGTCGGACACGACTGAGTGACTGAACTGAACTGAAATTGGAGAAGGAAATGGCAACCCAGTCCAGTATGCTTGCCTGGAGAATCCCATGGACAGAGAAGCCTGGCAGGCTATCATCCATGGGGTCACAAAGAGTCAGACACAACTTAGCGACTAAACCACCACCACCAAGTAAAAAGCAAAAAAAGGAAGTGGCAAAAGATATAAACTTGCACTTCAGACTGCAATGGCCAATACAAATATAAAAATGTGCTTAATATAATTAGTAATCGGAAATAGATCTATGGTAACCTAAATAATACAAGCATTTGATTCCTGCAAAATTGGGAAATACAGCAGAGTCTGAAAGTAGCAGTTTTAGGTGGGACTTTGCGGCCAGCATAACATGTATCCACTGTGGAGAGTCCAGTTTACTGCTTGGACTGTGGAGGATATTGGTCGCTGCCTGCTTAGTTAAAGATACTCTCTCCAGTGACCCAGAAATTGCTTTTCTTTGCTCATGTGCATGTGCCCCTTACCTGTGTACACCAGGAATAGCTGTGGCAGCATTGTTTGTGTTTTAGAAATATACTGAACAAAAACACAAGTTCATTTGTGATATAATGAAATAAATGTGGCATAGTCATACAAAGATTACTCAGCAGTGAAGACTGATGAACCTTAGAGATGTGTTGAACAATGAATGCAAATCTCTAAAAGAAACATAAAATGTGACTTCATTTATGTAAGGTCAGTATATGTAAAAATTAATAAAATATTTTTTAAGGATTATCATTTCATATGGTACAATCATAATGCAGAACAAGAGAATGATGAAAACTTTAGGATGGTAGTTACCTCTAACGGGATGTGGAACAGGTAGGATCTACACCAAATAGAAAGGTGACGATGCTTTTATGTTTCTCTTACGATGGGTGGTGGGTCAAGAGTGCTGCATTTCTTTCTTTTTATTCTTTACATTTATTTTATGTGGTCTTTATATAATACAAAATTAATTAGTATGTAGCATACTGATTTGTCTTAGACATACTGAATTATTAATTGTGATGTTAGAGCATAGTAGTGGGCACAGTAGTGACGTACAGACTTGAAAATTTGCCTCTGGAGTTTGGGTTTAAAATGACGGTAGGGAATGTTCATGAATTCTGGGTCAGAAAACTGTAATGGAAAATCACATAGATATAACTAACTATACAGCTATAGTTATTGTTCTATATTATAGATTATATTATAAACTATAATATAGTATATAATATAAATAAGTATATAAGTATAATAAGTATAAAATAAGTATATAATATAATTAACTGAAATAAGATGAGGAAGTAGGAGACAGAGGGAGAGGAAAGGAAGATATAAAAAAATCTGTTGTACAAGACAAGGCATTAGGGTGATCCCTAACCTGAATTCTAGTGGTTGCTATGGAGACACAAAGGAACAGGCAGTTGCCAAACCTATAGCAGAGAAATGGCACATTTTAGTATAAGGTTCTGCAATTAAAGGATTTTGAAAAGAAAATGTTCTCTGTCATTATCAAAGCAGACCAAGTGAAGGCATGAAAAATGTAAGGGTAATTCTGGCCAGAATTGGCTAGTATTGTAATTAAGAGATGAGAGTTGAATCTGAGCTATGTAATGGATAATTGTGCCATTTTTTCTGCTGCTGTAGAAAAGAGGAAAGGAAATTAGATTTCTCATGCATCATCTCCAGCTCCTCCTAAAATTACTTCATCATCTAACACCTTTCTGCAATTATTTATATGTTGAATAGGACCATCAGCCCAATTCTTAGGAGTTTATAAATCAGAGACCATTAAAGGCTTCCTACAAGTTTCATCAATTGATTCTTCTCTTAAGGTGTAGAGAATTGATTATTCATTTATATTACACTCTGTGATATGAGTTTTAAAGTTTGTAAAACTTTAAAGTTTTAACTCTCATTTCTTAAAGTTTTCTTTAAAACAAACCTAAAGGCTAGATTCTAAGTTTGAACATAGGTACAGTAGCTGAAAATCTGGTCATTACCCCTTACAGACAGAAAAATTTATACACTATGTTTAGTTATCTACCCCGGTGGCTCAGAGGGTAAAGCGTCTGCCTGCAATACGGGAGACCCGGGTTCGATCCCTGGGTTGGGAAGTTCCCCTGGAGAAGGAAATGGCAACCCACTCCAGTATTCTTGCCTGGAGAATCCCATGGATGGAAGAGCCTGGTGGGCTACAGTCCATGGGGTCGCAAAGAGTTGGCCATGACTGAGTGAGCTCACTTGACAAAATTGCAGTTGACTTTGCCAGGAAAAGACAGTAAAAGAAAAAATAAAACAACCAAATACAACGTACTGTTTTCAAATACGGAGAAAATCATTCAACTGAATGGATTTTCCAAGATATGGCATGGTAAGTTAGGCCGTGAATTATTCAACAGATCTTCATTAAACTCCCTTCATGTGTCAGACACTTTTCTAGTAATTTGAGATACAGCAGTGAACAAAAGAAAGACTGTACCCAAGAAACCTAAATCCTGTGGGTGTGGTCAGTGAGTCTGGAGAGAAGGTAAGCTATTTTCTTGCCTTCATTATGACAGATATCAGTGAAGTTAGAATGATGCTGTAAATAATTCCGTTTTGGCTGTTCAGCTTTATTTATCCTTGAGGGCACAGATCAGCCTTCTCCACTTAACATTCTTAGTCTATCTTCAGTTCAGTTCAGTCGCTCAGTTGTGTCTGAATCTTTGCAACCCCATGAATCGCAGCATGCCAGGCCTCCTTGTCCATCACCAACTCCCAGAGTTCACTCAAACTCATGTCCATCGAGTCGGTGATGCCATCCAGCCATCTCATCCTCTGTTGTCCCCTTCTCCTCCTGCCCCTAATCCCTCCCAGCATCGGGGTCTTTTCCAATGAGTCAACTCTTCGCATGAGGTGGCCAAAGTATTGGAGTTTCAGCTTCAGCATCAGTCCTTCCAATGAATATTCAGGACAGATTTCCTTTAGGATGGACTGGTTGGATCTCCTTGCAGTCCAAGGGACTCTCAAGAGTCTTCTCCAACACCACAGTTCAAAACCATCAATTCTTCAGCACTCAGCTTTCTTCACAGTCCAACTCTCACATCCATATATGAACACTGGAAAAACCATAGCTTTAAGTGGGCGGACCTTTGTTGGCAAAGAAATGTCTCTGCTTTTTAATATGCTATCTAGGTTGGTCATAACTTTAGCCTATACTAATTTTTCTTATAGATTCTGTGTATTATTTACACATCATAAATTTTACCAGCTTATGTACACAGTGGTTTCTTTTATCATAAAAATTTTCAGTTCAACTATCATTAGAAGCCAGTATTAGAGCATTTCCCTCATCCCTGAAAGATTAGGTGCTCTCTGTCCCCATGCCCAGGCAGTCGCCAGTCTGACGCTTGCCTCTAGAAATGTTTTTTTTCTGAATATTTCATGTAAATGAAATCATATAATATGTGATCTTTTCCATCTAGCTTCTTTCCACTTAGCCTGATTTTTTTGATTCATTCATGTTCTAGGATAAATCAGTAGTTTGTTCATTTTTATTGCTGAATAATATTCATATAATAATGATACAGATATACCACATTTTGTTTATCCATTCACCAGTTAATGTCCATTTGGATTGTTTCTAACTTTGACTATTATAAAAAGAAAAATTAGTAATAATCAGTAATGTTAGGAATATCCATGTGTAATTTCTGTGGAATTTTAAAAGCATTTTTTGTTGTTTGGAAGAGACTTTGACTGTCAAATATATTAATCAGGATATTAAAGGCGAGAATGATATCATCCTGTCCTATTCTTTGTTCTCTATATTGTCTTATAAATGCTGTGTGAATTCTTATTATCAGTGATTGATTTACTGGCTAAAGATTAAAAGAATGAATAAAAGTAAAAATGCAGTATACATTACTCATAAAATAATGCAAGGAATAGCAGGTTTAGGGGTGAAATCATCTGTATGTTGTTTTAATGGAAACTACCTAGAATTTCTAGTGTGCTGGGTTTCTACATTTGTATGAATTCCTCAGGTCAGTTTCCTTAAGACATATCTTGGCTATTTACTGCTCTAATTTGGGAAGGGTAGAATAGCAAAAGTAGGGGTCCAGTGGTACACGCTAATTTCTTCTACTAATATACGCAAACTAACCTTAGGAGGATCAATCTGTTCAGTAGAGAGTGCAACTTAAGAGTTTTAAAGGTTTAATTAAAGCCGAGGATTTTGCTCTCATGCGTCCCAGTATGTGAATGACTAGAATGAAATGGACTGCATCGGTTGTCCTTCCTTCGTGTGAATTCATTACCAGTTCATAGACTGAAAGGCAGTGCTATTTCTCTGTACTTGTAAGTGGGTTAATAGGGTACTCTACAGGAAATGGGAATCAATTAAATCTCTTTGCAGACAGAAACTGGAGTTCAGGGTGATACAGCATGTGAGCTCAGTGGCTTGCATTCATGATAATGATGCCAGACTGTCAGCAATTTGCTGAGCACATTCAAGGGAAATGGAAGGCACTCAAAAGCTCCCCAGGCCAGTCCTGTAAACAAAGTGAGAAGTCAAAATAGATAAAGCTCTTTGGCATAGGATAGGGGACAGAATAATTCATTAAACAAACCATAGATTCTCTATAAGATACAGTCTTTCATCCCTCAGGCACCCTCCCTACTTTCTTTGATAAAGTTAATTCCAAATAGTTGAATGAAATGTAGAAGTTGTTATGACATAGGCCACATAAAGATCAAAAACAATAGCAAAGGAAAGCCCTTGATCCATCTGTATACAATGTGGCTGGGTTTACCATGTAAAGTGAAAATATTTGAATAAGAGCCACCATATTGAGTGATTTTTAAGTGCCCAACACTATGTTAATTGATTTATATGAAATAGTTTATTTAAACTTTGCCACAAATCAGTGAATTAGGTGTCATGTCGAATTCCATTTTATGAATGAAGAAACTGAAACACATTAAGTAATAGGTTCAGGTCACATAGTAAGGGATGAAGCCAGGATTCAGCCCTAAGCAGCTGGCTCCAGAACACATGTTTATATCCGATGCTACACAGTGTTGCCTATGCTTTGATTATTCTGTTAACACATCCTCTGGATGAGCTAAAAAGCATTATCCTTCTTTGTTGAAAATAACGTTGGCAATAGGTTATCAGACTCAGAAAGAGATAGAGAATATAGGGAGATTTGATTTTATTCTTTGGGTATCAGAGAAAAGATACTCTGTAGGTAACATAAAGATAATATGTAGGTAATGTAACTTGGTAATGGTTAAGTCACCAGTACTTTTTCATTAACGTGGTTAGTCACAATTACTTGTATTTCATTAAATTTCTCTGATGACATTTCATTACCAGTTCTTTACTGTTGGTTTCCATGTGGGACTGTGCAACTTGTCCTTAAGAAAAGCCTCTGAAGGAGGCTTTTGAGGAGCCCAGAGAGATGAACTGAAAGGATTCTAAGATACCAGAGAAAAGTAAAAAGGGGGCACAGAAAGTAAGGATAGAGGTCTGAAGCAAAATAGCCAGTTAGTTTTAGTGTCCAGGCCAGAGCCGTTTATAGGCTAGTCTGTAGATAAAAAAATTGTTTTTGACAAGTCTGCTATATTTTGAGTATAAACATGCTATTTTTTTTTAGTATATTAGTTGAAAGAGTTAAGATGATGGGTTTCAAAATTAATTGTCAGTACCTCAAGTATAGAGCCCCTAAAGATTTTGTATTTGCAGGTTTGCTGTGTTTGATAGCTTCAATAAGAAGGCTAGCATGTAGCTAATTTGTCTCTCCAAAAGGCTTTTCAGGCTAGGTGGGTTTTTAGGGAATTGGACCCTTTGAGTTGTTACTAGAAGTTTGTCTGCTACACTGAATAATGAATGTGGAAGTCTGTTGAAAAGTAGTAAAGGGATGGGTGCTATGCTTTGCTTGATTTCCTGATGAGGTAGACTGATAGGGACTAAATGTTTATGGCTTCATCTAGACTTGATATTATGGGATTTCCAAACATTCTTCAAATCCTACTTAGGTAGATGCTAATGTAGAAGTGGATGCTGATCCCTTTGCAAAGACACCATTCCATGATCAAGTCCAGTCACAATTAAGTGATACACAATTAAGTGGTTTTGCTTTTGGTGTTAACAGAGCCCTCATTTGAAATGTGTTGGTGAGCTCCAGCAGTGTAGTTGCCTCATACAAAAGAAAAATGACTGTTTACAATTCATGTTTTTAAAGTATTGCATCTGTCCAAACTCAGCAATGCTAATGTTTATCACCAGAAAAATACAGTTAGCAAAAGTCATTAGTTGGAGTTAAATAGTCTTTTTTTTTTAATTGAATTGAGGTAGATGTCATGCTTGCAGTTGTTATAATAATTAAATTTCACATTTATCTGTGGATATTAAAATATTCACTTTTTTGCTTTGCATAAAATTTACAATATAGTTTGAAAGTCAAAGAGTAAGATCTAAAAGAAAAAACCTGACAAATTTATATCCTTCACAGTGTTTATTCTCGGGCATTAAATTATTAAATATATAAATATTCTTCCCAGTTTGCAGGTATTAATTTCACTCTTTGGTTAAAGCTGTTCCAGATATATGGTATGTGATAAAGGCTTTGGAAGACTTCTAAATCTTATTTTATCTTTTTTATTATGAATGCCTTGGAAGCCAGTTGAGTAACTTAGTTACACTTTTGTAATTAGAATTTTATAATCTAGATTTAATTAATGCAAGGATGATAGTGCTTCACTGGCGATACTATCTGTTTGAATTATTAAATTTTTTCTAAAGAGACAGCTCTCCAATTAGGGCTTTATACAACTTAATTAGCGACTTTACATTAGATACCACCCAGGGAACTGTGTATTCATATTTGGCACTGTAAAGTTTGCTAGTTGCAAAACAGGATTACATGCGTCTTCCATTTCCTAATCTGTTTCCCTTCCTCTTTTGCTTCTATTATCTGAGTATAAACAGATCTATAAATAAATTCAATAACTACCAAACAACACTGCTAACTTCAATAACAATAAATACTGAGCTTTAGTTAGAGTGAGTTTCACTAAACAAGCGATTTGAATTTGGATCTTAGGGTACATACTAGTTCTGTAAGTTACTGCACTTTACTTGCATAAGGTATATTTCTGCAAAATGCCTTGTTTAACATTTGCTGTCAGTCAAAGCTAAGGCTTTACCAAATAGGTGGTATTGATGATTTATCAACAAGGTACATGTAGGGGATATACTCAGATGTTCTTCTGTCTTTTGTTGGAAGTTTCATTCTACCTAAAGCAAAAGCATGATTCCAAGATGGTTCAATTCAGTTCAGTCACTCAGTCGTGTCCAACTCTTTGCAACGCCATGGATTGCAGCGCGCAAGGCTTCTCTGTCCAACACCAACTCCCGGAGCTTGCTCAAACTCATATCTATCAAGCCTTAGCTTTGACTGACAGCAAATGTTATACAAATCATTTTGCAGAAAATATACCAAATTCGTGTCTGAGATGGTTCCTATCTCAAATTTTATTTCCAGACTTGCCAGGAGAAATCTTAGAATGAGTAGACCACGAGGGAATCCACTGAGGACTGTCACACGCCAGCGCCTGTCTTTTGAACTGGCAAAGGCAGTGCAATAAAGACACTGCCCCCTGCGATGTTAAGCCGTGAAAGGTCCTTGAATTTAGACAAAAAGCAATTCACTGTAGCTACTGCATCGATAAGAAATGTCAGCGAGTCTCAGTCACTGAGGAGTTAGAGTAGGGAGTGGGGGTGAGGAGCAAGGGAACGGCACAAAGCTTCTCAAGAGGAAAACTGACAGTAAATGAATATATTTTTAGACTCTCAGGAATAATAATAATCTTTTGTGAGCCATATTTTAAGAATGAAATATAGAGATGGAAAACTGCTAATAAATTCCACCAGGTCAGGAAGGCTATAAATACCTCATTTAAGACTTTTCTCATCTATCAGACCCTAAGTAATTCTATAGTGCAGATGTACAAATAATGTTGAGGTGGAATATATTTTGAATATTCTTAAAACTTTTATAAATAACTTCATAAAATATCAAACTTCAGTGTTGTATTTCAAATTCTGCACTGTTGTGCCTTACATTCTCAGTAATTGCATTGACCGTTTTAGGGAATCAATTCCAACATGGGAAAGAAACAATATTTTCAAATACTGCGAAGTCTCCTGTCCTACATCCATTTCATTTCACTTAAAATTTTATTTACTGGGGGTGATTCCAATGTGGATGGCTCTCTTTGCAACTTCTAGTGGTCATGTTTGGCTTTTCATTGTATTCATACCATTTTTTCCCCATGTGGGCTTTGAATTGTGTATTTTGTTTGATTATGATCTGAATGGAATATTTGCCAGTCACATTCAAGGGCTTCAGAATAAAGCAAAAGACAGAAAATAAATATTTGCCTAAAAATAAATCACAACGTTTGGAGAAAAATGATACCAAATCTATGAAAACTTAAAGCAAGCAATTCCTATGACTCAGAGCTTATACCTCTTCACTGAGAAATGTGCACAAGCATATTGTTGCCTTATTGATGTCAAAGCAAAATTATCTTCAGTTACAGAATGCAGAAATATTTTTGAAGTTGTATAATGATGCATCACAGATTAACAGTATTTTCCTCTGCGGGTCATAGACAAGAAGATTTAGGGTGTTGAATTTACTAAAAATGTTCCAACTTCTACAAGAAGAATGCTTTATGATAATACTTGTAACATTAAGCATTACTTGTAAGATTAAAATTTTTAAACGGTATCTTTAAATGATTCTTTATATCAGATACTCCAAAATTTCCCAAAGAAAAAATCGACCCTCTTGAAGTGGAGGAAGGTGATCCAATTGTCCTTCCATGCAACCCTCCCAAAGGCCTGCCACCTTTACACATTTATTGGATGAACATTGGTAAGTAATGTTCTGTTCTATCAATAAGGGGACATTTTAATTTCATGCATTGTGTCAAATGACATACTGAAATGAAGGATACAAAATTAATATGAACTTATGAATGTGAAATCAAGTATAGTTTAAAAATGATTTCCATCTAAAGTCTTGCTCTAAGTTCTGAATATATATGAAAGCACTAGAAAACCACTAAATATGTCTTGATTTTGTCATATCTGGAAAGAGTAGAGTCTGTTAATATGATATAGTATGTCAAATTGAGAATGGCTTGTATCTGTGTTGCTAGCTTTATATTTCTCTTTTAATATGTTGCACCTACTTAATACAGTGATGCACAAATTATTACTAGTATTAGAAATTAGTATTAACTTCTGTGTTTAATTTTCCAAAAGCTATTATCAGCTCTTGCATTGGGATTCCAGCTTCTTGTAAACCCTACCTCTGGCATGTGCCTTAGCAGGTCTATCTAAATCTTTTCTCATTGTGATCCACAGAGAAAAGTAATAATCATACAGTATTTGGAAGAAAGCAAAAGAAGCTACTCTTGGTTGTAGCCAGAGTTCCAGATTCTATCCATCCTAGAACCTATCTAGGCTGCATCATGGCAGAGGGATTAATATCTCAAACACAATTTTGTGAAAATCTGTTTTTAACAAATGTGATCCTAATATAATAAAAGTAATAATTAGGCCATTATCTGTTTGGACTAGTTTTCAAATAAGTCAGTGCAGACCCATAGAGCAGAAGTAGAATCCTAAATGGTCAGGAGAGGTCAAATGCCCAGACTAGTTGTCCATCAGGGTACTTCAGTTAATGCTGATAAGTGCTCTCTCAATGATTTTCCTGTTGTTTTTTTGTGTTTTACTTCTTAGTCACTAATCGCTTCTATAGTAAGACCAGACTTGGGGGGAATAAGAAGAGCCTACATGAAAAATAAAATAATATGAAAGAAGTGATAATGAAAAAAAGGTGACGAGGCATAATAAAGGACAATTGCCCCTTTTAATGAAAAGATATTTCTCTTCCAGAATTAGAACACATTAAGCAAGATGAGAGAGTATACATGAGCCAAAAGGGAGATCTGTACTTCGCAAATGTGGAGGAAAAGGACAGTCGGAACGATTACTGTTGCTTTGCTGCATTCCCGAGATTGAGGACTATTGTGCAGAAAATGCCAATGAAGCTAACAGTTAACAGTTGTGAGTTGAAATAATTTATTGTGCCAGCATGAATGTGGAAGACAAATGTGTCTGTAATTTTATTCTGGTTGAAGCCAGTTAAAGCTGGGTTGATATTTTCCAGCATTGTTTAGTTTAACTCTGGAGACTCCTTCCAGATGAAAGAAACATCTGCAGCTGCACATCGACAGTAGCTCTGTCTCCTGCAGCCAGAAAATCAACTCTCAATTCACAGGACAAGTGTATATCACTTGAGGACTAGAGAGCCGAGTCACTTTCCTTGTGTGAAATACAGAACAAAATCCCAGGGTTTTCTCAGCAAGTCTCAGGCTCAGAATCTCTGTGATTTCGGATAAACTGGCAAGGCTGAAGATGTGGGAGAAAAGAACAGAGTCAAAAACAACAAGAAGGAATATGATCATTTTTATCACATCAAATTTTTCTGTATTTCCCAAATTGGCAAAGTTATTTGAATTGCTTCTCTTTCCTACTTGATTCTGCAGATGGCATTCTGGGTTCTTAAATTTGAAAACTGTCATTATTAGTTGAAGAAATAACCAAGATTCAAAGGGCAGAGATAATCTCCAGAAATTCATTGACTGAATAACTGGCTCTGGTAGAGTCAAAAGTTGGCATGACCATTCCATTGTCTAACGTGGTTCATAATTTTTTCATAATTTGGTTCATCAATTTGTTGTGTGTTGTTTCTCTATGCCAGGGCTTCACTATAGCATCCTTCAGCAACCTCAGTTCTCTTTAATGGAGCTCTAATTTGTGTCCTTCCAGCTGGATTTCATCTATGGTAGCTCAAGATTAAGCTCTTTACAAATATTTTTCAACTCTGTTCCCAAAGGCACTGTTCTAGTGAAGTATGCTTATACCTCATTTTATAATTTTTGTAGGAGAAAACTATGGCTTTTCATTGTTTTGATGTCAGCATCTACCATTATGTTTGTGAGTTTTTTCTTCCATTTTTTTATTTCAGTAAAGCATGTTAATGACTCAAGTTCATCCACAGAAAGTATTTCCAAGGGTAAGTTGATGACATGTAGAATGTTGACATTTGTTTTCACCTGTGGTCTCTCATTGTCATCTCAGAATTTGAACTTTAATACCTTCTGAGTTTATTAATATACTGATACTCTTAGTAAGGAAAGGGTTAACATAGAGGGTTCTATTTTCTGTGTAAAAGGGGGTAATATTTATGAATGCATAACTATATAAATACACCTATATACTTATTGATGATATAATTACCATATACATATACATATACATATATAACATTATGTTTTTCATGGAGTAATTATTACGGCTCTCCCAAAATGCCTCTTATGGTTAATCAGCAGTTTGGCAGAGAGCTGTTACATGAAGAAAGGAAAAAGCAATGGTTGAGTGTAACTGAAGTAGAGAAGGCATTGAGTGTAAGAAAATCAAATGGTTTTCCTTTCTAGACCTCTTGAAGTATTTACTATACAACTGTCCATTGTGATTCAGTGAGAAAGAATATAAGTTGCAGCATTTTCCAAGCTCACTTGTCTATGAAATGGTTTTTATTATTTAAAAAATTTTTTTCCCATAGAACATTTAGCCAAATTATATAATAAGTAGTTTTCCTACAGAGAAAAGAGTCATTTATCTGAATGCAACAAATATTTCTTTTATGATTGGCACCCTCCATGATAACTTTGGTAATCTAATATACTGATAACATCACTAGGGCTGGATGAGGGCTCTCCTTGCTGTACCCTCAGTTTGAAAATGGACTGATTAGGTGTATATAGGCAACATCGTTTCCTTTGAGGTCAATAACACAAACATATATCGTTGTATCTTTTCAGCACTCAATAAAATCATTACACATGGATGGGAGGGGAGTTTGGGGGAGAATGGATACATGTTTATGTATGGCTGAGTCCCTTTGTTGTCTATCTGAACCTATCACACAATTGTTAATAGGCTGTGCTCCAATATAAAAGTGTAAAAAAAAAATCACACCATATAATACATGTTCATATTTTTCAAAAAACAAATCAACACTTGTAAGGAAGCTATGGCCAGGTACACACTGCTGTCAGTACCTTCATTCCTCTACTCTGATAGCAGCCCTCACCTCTACACTTCTCATATCACATCAAATCACATTGACACTGGATGTGAAACATAATTTCTGTGAACACTTGGAACGGAAATCAGAATCTGCATTGAAAATGGAAGCTTCCTCATTTTCCATTGTATTTGAAAGGCTTCTCAGGGAAAAGGGGCTTCTCCAGTGGCTCAGACAGTAAAGAATCTGCCTGCAATGCGGGAGACCTGGGTTCGATCCCTGGATTGGGAAGATCCCCTGGAGAAGCGAACAGCTATCCAGGCCAGAATACTGTATAGTCTATGGGGTCGCAAACAGGCAGACAGGACTGAGTGACTTTCATTTTAGGAAAATAAGAAATGGAACGTTTCCTCACCAGTTACTGAGATGGCTTGTGAATCTTTTTGTACAACAGTGTCTTTGAGGATATAAGACTGAAAGAGTCACCTCATTGATAAATTCACAGATGCCTGGTGTGCACCACAGGCTTCTTGAATCAGAGTTTCTGGGTGTAGGGACCAGGACACTGTATTATAAGAGGAATCCTGTCAGATACTTAGGCACATTCAATTCAAGAAAAATATACATGGCCATCAAACATGACCAAGTATGATTAAAATGTGGAATATAAAGCTATTGACTGTCAGTGAACTTAAGGCTTTCATCAAGAAACTAATTATCTTGAACACTGTTTGAACTTATGAATTTGAAGATGTGGTTTGAATCATAACCTTTATAAAAATTGATGCAGCACTTAGTTAATGTATCTGAAGGGCAACCCATGCTTCCTGGTAAGAGTGGAATCTATTTAAATAGGAATATATTAAAATGTGTGAAATATATGTGAAAAAAATGTGTGAAAATAAATTAAAAATCTGTGTGTAAATATACATACACACACACAGGTCCATATGGTTAAATAATGTTTTAGGAAGGATTGAGTACCAAAGGAGTTTCTTAGTTGGAACAAAATCTGAGTCTTTTCTGTTCTGTTCTGTAGCAAATTCAATCAAGCAGAGAAAACCCAGACTATTGTTGCCTCCTCCTGAAAGTGGCAGTGAGTCTTCTGTCACCGTCCTCAAAGGGGACACCCTGCTGCTCGAGTGTTTTGCTGAAGGCCTGTGAGTAACTTGACCCTGTTCATGACTCTTTCCATTCTGTGCTGTAAAGAATCAGGTAGCAGTGAAGAGTGCGCCTGCATGCATCTTTAAGAAATGATTTCTTTAGAAGAGAAAATCCTGTTACTACATTTCTGGGGAAAGTAATTTGCACTTCTCTCTGCAGATTTCAGGCTGTGACCGAGATTGATTTATAATTAGATAGCTCTGTCCGTTGGTGAAAGTGTGAATGGAGGTGGCAGGGACAGTGCCCTCCTAACCTCAGTCAACGGGGGATGCATCCTTAGAGCCTGAGGTTGTGAAGAGTCAGCCCATCACTATTGGATCCAAGTTTTTGTCTTTCTGCTGTGTTATTTGTCCTGCTTCTGCTTGTTATGTTTCCCCAGGTTCTATGGATCTCTATTATTTTACCCACCTGTCCTTTGCACACAAATAGATCTAGATCACGCAATTTAAATTTTTTTTTGTCTGCACTGGGTCTTCGTTGCATAAGCTTTCTCTAGTTACCGTGCGAAGGCAGTGGCTTCTCCTGCGGCAGAGCATGGACTCGAGGCACACGGGCGTCAGTAGTGACCCATGTGGGCTCAGTAGTTGTGGTTCCCGGGCTCTCAAGCACAGGCTCAATAGTTGTGACACATGAGTGTAATTGTCCTGTGGTGCGGTGAAATATTTCTGGACCAGGGATCAAACCCACGTCTCCTGCATTGGCAGGCGGGTTGTCAACCACTGGATGACCAGAGAAGTCCCAGATCATGCGATTTAAGAGAGTTTCACATCCGAACCAATGAACCAAACTTTTTTTCACACCTAAAGTACAGTTTTGCAAATCCTCCAAGAAAAGACTTCACTTAGTCACCTCTTGAAATTGTGATGCTTGTTAAGTAGCTATCATAAGTCTATATAAACAAGGATCATCTTATTTAATACCTGATCATACAAGCTTGTCTCTTTGCTGTCATCACCCTTCTTTACCACCACATACGCATCCCTGCCATTGGGAATACCATGGGAAAATATATCCCACCTTCCTAGGACCTGAGTTTATATACTCAGTTTGTAAACTAAGGGCTTCTTATAGCTGGTCATCTGGTTCATAGATTAGAATTTGAAATTCATACTCATTCATTGTTCAGTGTATATTCTGAATGAGTGGTTTTAAATTGGACTGTGAACAAAAGGAGCAGATTTTAATGGTTTTATAACCCCTACGCTTTGTAAATTTCTCTTTGCATCCTGCAAAATATTCAGGTTGCTTATCTGTCTTAAACTGCCCAAGTATATTGCCTTAATTAGGTGTGCAGTGACATGGCTTCTGTTCAGGAATTTTGTCTCTGTATTATGTGCGGAGATGAAAGTGTCAAGTTCATTTGGATCATGTTGGTAACTGCCTGCATTTTTGCTCTTATTCATACACGTTTATAGTGGTAGATATTACATTCTTCCATGGTTCATCACTATTCTTGGTTGACTCTTTGGGCAGGGAGAACATGTCAGTAACTCTTTTCTCCTGTTGCTCACAAATGCCATAACTTACCTCTTGAGTGGGCTGCCAACCGCATGGATGGTCTTCAATAAAATAGACTCTGTGGGCTTTTCAGAAAATGCAGCGTCGTGAGCCAATAGAGAAAAAGTGAGCACTGGCATGTGTTGTCTTTGGGACTTGAGGATTCCTAAGGCCTTGTCAGAGAAGTTCATCTGATTCTTTGTAGTCATCATGGATTGGATTGAGAATCCTATCTGGTCTAATTCTCTTCCAGGTGAATGTGATACATGGTAAAAACTTTAGAGAACTTGAAAAAATGTATTCTAAGAAGTTTTATTTTAAAATTTATTTAATAGTTTCCTTTTGACAGTGTTGGGTCTTCATTGCTGCATGGACTTCTTCTCTAGTTGTGGCGAGTAAGGGCTACTCCCTAGTTGCAGTGTGCAGGCTTCTCATTGCAGTGACCTCTCTTGCTGTGGGGCCCAGGCTTCAGTAGTTGTACTTCCTGGGCTCTAGAACACCAGTTCAACAGTTGTGGTGCTCAGGCTTAGTTGCTCTACGGTATGTGGGATCTTCTCAGACCAGGGACTGAACCCATGTCTTCTGCGGTGGCAGGCAAATTCTTTACCACTGAACTGGAAGGGAGGCCCTCTAAGAAGTTTTAAACAGGAACCTTCTACTGTAATAGGTATAATGAAGATATTGTCCTCTTTATTATGTGTCCGGCACTGTGTCTTGCCCTTTACATACATTAGCTCATTTTATCCTCGCCACACGCATCTCATGACTCATTCCTATTGTCGGTTAGGCAAGTGCAGGCCGGAGAGTGGACTTCTCTCTAGACTTAGTACGCAGTGGAGGCTGGGATTCCATCCTGTCTGTCTCCGGAACCCTAAACTGCCTCTAAATTTAACTTCTTCAGCATATTTCAACCAAATGAACTGGTCTGTTCAGTTAAAGGCAGCGTGGACAGAGGATGGCCCTGTGCCTGAGTCTAAAGGAGTGGGGTATAGTAGATGTTTCAGAAAATGGCTAGTAATAATGAAAATGTGGATACTATTGAGTAAAATGGGAAAGCTTTCAGAGGGAAAGGTTGAGGGATTCAGATTCTGTAAGGTAGAAACTAAGAATAGCTAAAAAACGACATTGTGAATTCTATTCATAAAAGTGTTCACTCCCCAAAAGGAGTACAGACAGTGAGTCCCTTGGTGGAAAGAGCATTCATGAACCAGTTCACACTCACTCACATGCTGTGAAAGCTTCGTTAGGCTTAAAGGCAATTTCCCTCTGCTGACTGTTGGGCTCAATTTTTCTGTCTTTTCTCTGTTTTGTGAATTCATGGGTTGAAGCTAGATACAATTCTCTTGCAAACAAAGGAAGTTTAAGAATTAAAGTTGGCTGGGCAAGGACCTAAAGAAAACGTTGAGATGATGGCGTGGTGTGGATTTATGTATAAAATTGGATTAAGCAGTATATTTTCCTTCGAAAATTTATTGTTCAAGAGCTGTTAGTAAATGTTTACTAAACTTTTGAAAAAGGAAAGAAGAACATTAGCAAGACAATAGCTGTATGTTCTTGCAGTGGTACAGATGTGTCCCCAGATGAATTTGTCTTATAGTCATATGATACTTACTAGATAATCATTTTATCCTATTCTTTCAAAGAATAGGTATTAGAAGATTAGGCTGGTTTCCAAGGACTGGCAAAAAGAAAAAAAAAAAAGATTTTACAACAGGTGAGATGCTTGTACCATTAAAGTATGAGCTTACAAAAATCCCCTGATTTGGAGGAACTAAGGTCCAGAGCAGCCTGCACTTTGGCAAATTGCCATTTTGACAGATGGAGTGCAAAGCAAGCAGTTAGGAGGTATGGGTTATGCATCCTGTTGGGTGGTGTGCTCAGGAAGCCAACAGCTAATACACTGTCATAGCCACCTATCTGAGCATCCTTACTGTTCCCTACAGAAGTCAGTAGTATATCCTATATTTTAAGCCTGGTGAAATGAACAGTAGTGGTGGTTCCAGACAAGTACTTATGTAATGAGGAAAGAGACTAGATGTGTGTAATAATCATCATTTTTACCTCTATATTTTTTTGCATAATAAATGAATTATTTTAACCATTGCCTAACAATACAATTTAAGAAAATTGATGAAAACAGTATGAATTGTTCACTTATTAACTAGTAACTAATTAATTTGCCTATAAATGTATATTCTCAGAATTCATAGTTACAGGAACGTCGCTTAGTCGTGTCTGATTCTTTGCGACCCCATGGACTGTAGCCTACCAGGCTCCTCTGTCCATGGGATTTTCCAGGCAATAGTACTGGAGTGGATTGCCATTTCCTTCTCCAGTGGATCTTCCCCATCCAGGGATTGAACCCGGGTCTCCCGCATTGTAGACAGACGCTTTACCGTCTGAGCCACCAGGGAAGTCTTTAGGAAGGGGAAAAAAAAAGAATGGGGAAAGCACAAATAAAATAGAAGACTGATCAAAAGAACAAGTTTAGTCAGACAATTTCAAGTTCTAATGTGTCATTTATTACCCCAGTGACTTTAAACAAATTAACTTCTTGAACTTTAGAATCCTCACTGGTAAAATGATGGTAATGATGCTCCCATTTAGAACATACTCAATAACTTTCAGGTATTAATGATAAAAAGAAATGTAGTGAGAAGAAAATAGTCACCAGTAAAAATAGCAAAAATACTTCTTCCACTCAGTCATACAGCTCAAGTGAAGAGGAGCAAAAAAATCATCCATCAGTTAAAATCAGGCATCACTGTTCTTCATATCATTTTTAAATCACAAAACTCATAGAGCGTCCCAGTTCTCCACTTGTCTGGTTGGCATTCAAAAATTTTCATTTCAAAAATCCCAACAGATGGGATTTATTCTGTTGTAAACCTAGCTGGCTTGATTCCTCATTCTTGTTTTCCACTCAGATAAGGTGGAAAATGTCATTGGGTTGATGTATGACAAGTTATCAATTTGAGATTTGTTTTGTTTTTGCTTTTATCATTTGTTGTTTATATTGGGCAATCTAATTTTTCTAATCAAGAGAGATTTGGTTCATTCCTTGGTTCCTGTATTCCCTACTAGGCTGACAGTCTGCCTGGGTGACCCAGTCTATGCCTCAGAGCCCACCTTGGCCTAAAATGAGCTATTCCCCGGTCTAGCCAGTACACTGGGCACCCGCAATTGAGTCTTACTCTGCAATAGCAGCCTCATAAGGATTAAGATGGGTGTCACGGCTACCCGCTGCTATCATAAACCTTGGGTCTTAGTTTATGGTGTTTTACAAACTCATATGGGGATGACAGCTGTTATTTCTGGCCCCTTGAAAACCACCCACAGGGAGATAGCACACTTGAAAAAAAATCTTGTACATTTCTATGGGTCCAGTCATCCATCCTTCATCTAACCATCCGTATTCAGCACGTCCATGGAGCTAGCCCTCTTAGTAGAGGAAACAGAAGATTTCTGAAGAGGTAGCCTATTAAAGGAGTTTGCGATGAAGGAGACTTGATCCAACCCTGATCTTCACCACGGATGGTGGATGGTGGTGTGCAGGTCTATGCACTGGGAAGGCTGATGTTTTCAGTGGAACCCTCGAGTGCAGACCTGAAATTAGCACGTTGAGGGAAGTACCCTGTGGATTTCTTTATATTTTATTTTTCACTTAAAATATGTTTACCATTTATGTATTGTTTCACAGACCAACTCCAAAAGTTGCTTGGAACAAAATGGGAGGTGATTTACCAAAGGGAGGAGAATCAAAAAATAATTCTGTCGACACTTTGAAGATAGAGAATGTCTCCTTTGAGGACAAAGGAAACTATCGCTGCACAGCCAACAATTTCTTGGGATCAGCCACTCATGATTTTCGCGTTATAGTAGAAGGTACATTTCCCGTGTTGATTTATTTTTCTATTTAAAAAGGGTGAATTCATATGTATAGTCGAGCTCAAATGCATGTATATATATGTATAAATGAGTAAGCTGTTTCAGCATTTAATTGTAGAGTGAGCAATGGAATATATTAGACTTCAATTAATCAGGTTTGTCATTTACTGCCTGAAAACACATAGAAGGGACAAATGACAAGAAAGGATCTCGGGTTAGGGATTGAACACAGATGACTTAGACTGTTTGGTCACTAAACCTGATCTCTTATATCATCTTCTTATAAGAAAACATTTAGTGTAATATGTGTGTAACACTGCATAATATGAAATCTTAAAAGAAGAAAGCATTACCATCATAGAAAGTATTATGATAGGCCTGAGAGAAGCTTGCAGTTTCCCAGTCCTGGCCTTAACTTCCTGGGTCCTTGCCCAGTGTACTTCATCTTTCTGTATCTCCATTTCTTACCAATGAAATGAGGGAGTCAGACAGATTACTCTCTTAACTGTTTCCTATTTGGGGGGAATCCATCTCTTGGATTCAGATGATATTTAGTATGTTGCTGATGGGGAAAGAAAAACTGTATGATGTAAGTGTTATTTCTCTGCCAAAAGGTGCAAAAAACACATTATATTCATGTCCTCTTTCTGTAAACTCAAGCTTTTTGATCAAAAGAGCCTGGTATATTGTTTGTTGTATTCACAGAAATAAGTAGGCAGTGATGTCACCATTGAAAAAGAAGGTAAGCCACAGTATTTGTTATCAGGGCTCTGGCTTCTGGGCACATGTAAAGGTTACCTAATCATCCTGTGAATTTCACTGATGCAGACCTATTTCTGTGGTCCTGATAATACTGCAGTTTTTATGTATGATTTGGTTGACTGTATGGATCAAATTAATGGGATGATTACTGCATTTGTGCTTTTTTAGTGCTGCACAGGCTTAACTATTGAAAGAAATGATCTCTCTCAGGTTTCTATTTAGTGAACTGGTGCTCTAAGGCTTTAATTTATATTCCAATGAAGTTCCCCTCTTAAAGCTTCATTCTGCACAAGGAATACCTAAGTAAAGGCCCATGGTTTTAATTAATGGAAAAAAGAAAGGCTCAGATGAAAGTTATATTAACAAGTAAATGTTAAGATAACTTTTAATTATGTTGCTCTTTGGAATAGCGGTGTATTTCCAAAACCCGTCTCTCAGTGTGGGCTTCTCAAGTGGCACTAGTGATAAAGAATTTGCCTGCCAATGCAGGAGATGCAAGAGATGCTAGTTCAGTCCCTGGGTTGGGAAGATCCCCTGGAGAAGGAAATGCAACCCACTCCAATATTCTTGCCTGGAGAATCCCATGGACAGAGGAGCCTGGCAGGCTATAGTCCATGGGGTCGCAAAGAGTTGGGCAGGACTGAAGCGACTTAGCACATCTCACAATAGGAAGAATGAGAAACCAAAGATGAGAGTATCATTTCCCTTAGTTCAACAAAAGAAAAAGCTGTTATAAGAGGAGGCCTGTTGTTATGCATAAATATCAACAGTTGCCAGTAGTGACATATTCCTCTGACATTATTCACCAAGGAATTCAGAGAGGAAGAGTTTGAGAGATCTCTTCCATAATTTCAGTCAGTGTTTGATACCTCTGCATAATACAGCTAGACCATACAACAGGGATGTTTTTCTGTAACCCTCTGCCCCGCACTGACCCTCATCGCAGCACCAACACATACCCACAAACCCGACAGGTCTAATTGTTAGCTGCTCTTACTCCAAGTTGCTGACTATTAGAAATCCTTCCAGATGGCTGGAACATCGCTACGGTAGCTGAATATTTTAACAATCTGGCCACGGGTTTCTTGACTGTGAGACTGAAGCTTTCAGAAGAACTGCAAAGGTTGCAAAAAGAAAAAAATAAATCAAGGATGTAAAATTAATTATGCAGTTTAAAATGTTGACTATAGGGCTCCAAAGGAATATAGGTTTCCTGAACAAATTGTCCTTGCTATTCATAAAACAGCTATTAGCAGTATTGAGATGTAAATAATGTTTTTATGGGAGACATTTAATCCTTTATCCTTAATGAGAAACTACTAAACGTGCTCTCAGTTGTATGTTTTATGAGTTTCTCTTCACACATGCAAGTGAAAAGCAAGCCCAGCTGATGAAGTCTGTCTTTTTTAAAGTGTGAAGGCATTGAATACATCCTTCATTAATCATATGGATGGATAAGTTCACTTTCACTCAATTTTATTCCGCCTTCCTGCACTTTCTTCTTTCCCTTACTTTGTCTCTTGCTTGGAAACTAATTAAATAATAGGATTAGTCATATGAGAAAAGAGCAATGTTACTATAAACTTTGACAATGTAGCCCATTCTGAAAACATCCAATGTGCTTAAGCAAAAGCATGTATTTTACTGTAATCTGTATATCTGTGATATTTATTCTTTATTAATATAATAAACACAACTAAAATCTGTCATCACTAGTCGGGGAACTAAAATCTCACAAGCCCACCACACTCCCCTGTCCATGGAATTTTCCAGGCAAGAATACTGGAGTGGGTCCCAGTGGGTCACTGACCCAGGAGTCCAACTGGCATCTCCTTCCTCTCCTGCATTGGCAGGCAAATTCTTCACTGTGCCACCTAGGAAACCAAAATGGCCTCTAAAATTTTCTAAATACAAAAATCAAAGTATGATCACAGATATGTTTCAACTGCATCCAACTAACAGTGTTTGTGTTGTAAACGTTTGCATCATGTAGGGCTTCTGAAATTTAGTAAATGTAATAAGCAAGTATTTATACATAATTTTACAAATTGGTGCATTTTAAAAAGATGTCATGAATTCAAACACAATTCAGTAATCGACCTATTTGAGAAAATCTCGTTTTCAGGTAACAAATCTACTTCTAAAAAGTTGCAGTGAAATCCAAGTTTGCTGAACCTAAAATTTTTGATCTGTTAGATTTAATAGAAATCTGTTACTAAGAAAATAACCTCTGTGTTGTATATTTCATAGGTACCATGTTTTCTGTTTTGTTTTCCTTCTAGTGATAAACATCTCTAATTAGCTTGCTTATTACATTGTAAACATTCAGACATTTGCATCTCAGTTTTGATCATCGTGAGAGAAATTTATCATCTTATTTTTTTGTTTACAATTATGACTAAATGAGTAAAATTTCAACATAAGTCATTTTCATCAGTTATCAGAGATTTATGGATAATAGACAAAAGACTGGGATTCAGTGATGATGCTTTCTCTCAGAAATTTCCATTTTAATCATTCTTTCTTCTCTCTTAAGCCTTTCCCCTCCATCCTTTCAAATAGGTCTTACCTGTCAGGAATACAGTTGCATGTTCCAACCTTTGAAAAAAAATCTGTTCTGGTGTTCCCGCATGCCCATAGCCTCGTTGCAACCACCAGATATTTCCTATCCCCTAGCCAATGTCCTCAGGCTCACTGTGGTACCCACTGAGTCATTTCAGTTCAACTTAAAATTACACCACACACATCTGTTCTCCTTTGTGCCAGTATCAGGGAGGAAGAAATTTTCCTTTTTCTCCTGGCTCATCTAAAAATTAAATTGGCATGAAACAGATTAACAGGAGAAAAACAAAAGGGTAGTAACGTGTAAACATGGGAGCAAGCCAGGAGAACTGAGTAACTGACCAAAAGGGCCAGAGCTTAAACACCATCTTCAGCTAAAGACTAAAGAGGATATTTGGGGCTTCAGAGGAGAGGACAGCATCTCCAAGAAAGACTGGAGATGGAAGAGCCAATGTTGGATGTGTCTGTGTTTGCAGGGCCAGGCAGACAGGGGGTCATAGAGTTTACTCTAATGTCTAGGCCTTGCAGTTTCCCCCACCAAACCTAGCCCCTGGAATTGTCCAGGCAAGAATACTGGAGACAGTTGCTATTCCCTTCACCAGGGGATCTTCCCAACAAGGGATCGAACCTGGGTCTCCCGCATTGCAGGCAGATTCTCTACCATCTGATCCACTGTGCTAGCCATTCTTGGCACATATTTCTGCAATAGCTGTATTCCAGAAACAGGCCTTCTAACTAAACTATTTTATGCAGTTAGTGGTGAGATCAGAGTTTCTTCCTGAATCTTTTGGGCCTTGATTATTTTCAGCTCAAAATAATCTGCATGCCAAAGAGATGTTTTGGGGTGGCAAATTTTCACTCCCCTATACTAAGCAGAGGAGGCATCAGAAAGAGAGCAGTTCTGTCCTGGCTTTTCACAGATCACTAACCTAAGAGATATAGTCTAGGTACTATATCTGGTACTACAACTGCAGATGCCAGGTGTGAAAATCTCAGCCTGGGCAGGTATTGAGAGCAGTGTCACAACAGACCCAGGAAGAATATGCTTCTAAGAAGAACAGTGGTCATGTATGGATGTGAGAGTTGGACTGTGAAGAAAGCTCACCACCGAAGAATTGATGCTTTTGAACTGTGCTGTTAGAGAAGACTCTTGCGAGTTGCTTGGACTGCAAGGAGATCCAATCAGTCCATCCTAAAGGAGATCAGTGCTGGGTATTCATGGGAAGGACTGATGCTAAAGCTGAATCTCCAATATTTTGGCCACCTCATGTGAAGAGTTGACGCATTGGAAAAGACTCTGATGCTGGGAGGGATTGAGGGCAGGAGGAGAAGGGGATGACAGAGGATGAGATGGCTGGATTGCATCACCAACTTGATGGACATGAGTTTGAGTGAACTCCGGGAGTTGGTGATGGACAGGCAGGCCTGGCGTGCTGTGATTCATGGGGTTGCAAAGAGTCAGACATGACTGAGCAACTGAACTGAAGAACAAGCCTGAAGTCCCTTTCAAATTGCGTGACCAAACATACCTTTGCTCAGGACTAGCTAACTTCTCTGGAGAAGGCAATGGCACCCCACTCCAGTACTCTTGCCTGGAAAATCCCATGCATGGAGGAGCCTGGTAGGCTTCAGTCCATGGGGTCTCGAAGAGTCAGATATGACTGAGCGACTTCACTTTTACTTTTCACTTTCATGCATTGGAGAAGGAAATGGCAACCCACTCCAGTGTTCTTGCCTGGAGAATCCCAGGGACGGGGAGTCTGGTGGGCTACCGTCTATGGGGTCGCATAGAGTTGGACACGATTGAAGTGACTTAGCAGTAGCAGAAGCAGCAGCAGCAGCTTACTTCTCCAGGAGAAACAGGGATGAGAAGCATAAAAACAAATGTCTAACCATTTATAAAGAAAGCTTATCAGAAAGGGTTCAGGTGAAGTTTAGTGGGGGCTTCCCAAGTAGCTCAGCCATAAAAAATCTGCCTGCCTGTGCAGGAGATGTGGGTTCAATCCCTGAGCTGGGAAGATTCCTAGAGAAGGAAAATGGCCACTGACTCCAGTATTCTTGCCCGGAGAATTCCATGGATGGAAAAGTCTGGTGGGCTACAGTCTAGGGGGTCGCAAAAGAGTCAGACACGACTGAGCAGCTAAACAACAAGAACAAAGTTGATTGATGATTTCTAGTGAGTGTGCACAGATGATAAATATGGGAGAGCCTGGATCTGGAAGTACAAAATGAAAGTTGGTGCAACTGTTTGGCCTCTTCCTGTGATCCAAATTAATGAAATCGTAATGAGTTAGAAATAACACCACATTCACTTGGGGGTCTCAGTGCTTCTCACTCAGCAGGTCTGCTGGTCCATGGAATGGCAAGAACAGAAAGTGGGGCTTCTTTTACTGGTGACCCTGGGCAAGTCGAATGACTTATCCAGAGCTCAGTTCTCCATCTGTAAGGTTAAAGGGTTGATTGAGATGGTCATTTAAGTACCTTTTCCCTAAGATCTGACAGTGTGTGTGTGTGTGTGTGTGCAGGCTCAGTCACTGGGTACTGATTCTTGCGACCCCATAGACTGTAGCCCGCTAGGCTCTTCTGTCCATGGGATTTCCCAGGCAAGATTACTGGAGTGGGTTGCCGTTTCCTTCCCCAGGGGTCTTCCTGACGCAGGGACTGAACCTGCATCTCCTGCACTGGCAGGCGGTTTCTTTACCACCGCATCAGCTGGGAAGCAATCTAACAGTAGTATATCTTAATGCTGGTACCAAAGGATTAATGAAATTTGTAGGATGAGAATAGAAATAGAAATCTTGATTTTATTACTCAGAAAGATTTAGAGAAGGGTCATCATTGCATGACATCCTTTATTATTTTTATTGAGATGTAATTGACATATTACATCATTAGTTTCAGTTATCCAATATAATGATTCAATATTGGAATGTATTGTAAAGCCATCACCACAAGTAGTGTAGTTTACATCCATCAGTACACAGTTACAATTTTTTTTTGATGAGAACTTTTCAGATGTATCTTTAGAAACTTGCAAATAGGTAATACAGTATTATTCATAAATCATAGCCATCATGTTGTATATTGCATGGCCATGATTTCTTTTACATGTTCTAAAAGCAGTAGTCTTAGTTTTCTACTGTAAATATGAAATCTTTCATCGTTTTTCTGTAGCTCAAGTGTTTTATTTTACAGTGGTTGTATGAAAAAATCAGAAGAAAGTAACAATGATGTTAAAAAGTAGACATGCACACAGAAGTAAAACTCTTCACCTTAAAAGCTCATATGCAGTTTATAATTTGGACTGCTGCACTTTAAACTATATGAATAAATATTTACATTATGTAGATTATGAACACACACATTTAACTTGGAATTTAACAAGTCTGTATCCTGTCGAATAATTACAAAGGCATGTCTCTTGCTCAGACTTGAACTTG
The DNA here is from genome assembly GCA_006410935.1 of Redunca redunca. Lineage (NCBI taxonomy): Eukaryota > Metazoa > Chordata > Mammalia > Artiodactyla > Bovidae > Redunca > Redunca redunca. Next base: position 832,052 of record SJYQ01002977.1, read on the forward strand.
CCAGGGATATTTGTAGTTCTTTGTTTTTCCTGGTGAGTTTATGGACCTTTTTCCCCACGTAATCCCCCTTTTCCTCCTTTGTTTTGTAACACATTCTTCAAATGACACTTTTGTTTTACAATATATGTATCTTAAAGAGTTTCCTTTTGGACTGAAAATGTAAATCCAAAACTGTCTTGGGAGAAATAACCACGTAACACTTGATGGGAGTTACTACCTGCAGGTATTGTGCAATTTTCTCTGAAATCAAATTATCCAAACCATCCATACTTTAATATTAATCTTTTATTCGCTCCTGACATAGTAATATACTTAAGGTGACAAAACATGACAGTGATGTTTGCACTTAAGGAAAAATGTCTCCTTCTATACTGAAATACCCCTTAGCATTATAATATTGGCGTATTAGGACATGGAAAGATGCAAGTAATTTGAGTATATCTTTTCCTCCATTGTTCTGAGGGCAGAATGGTAAATGTTGCTTTTAGGATTCCTTCTCCTACCCCCTTGCAAAAAGAATTTATCTGGGAAATAATGTTTTCCAAATTCCTAAGATGGGCTTTGGGATATGGAGATATAAAATGCTATAAAGTCATTAAGAAATATTTAAAATAGTGGCTGAATGTTTTAATGTCATTAAAAATTTTTCAAAATATGTTACTTGAAAATCAGCCATTTTGGATGCCTTGCTTCAGGCTGAAATAAGCTGTGGTCAGCACTCAGTAAACTTCACCCTTCCTGCATTTTTCTGTAATGAGATAGATAGTGTAGCTAGATAAAATTGAATGTAGATAACTGTTTTTAGTGTGTCGATTTTACTATACATGCTAAGATTCCAAATTACAACACACATACTCATAATAAACGCATGCCCACACACAAACCCCATTCCAGGCAAATAACAATGCCTGTCTTACCTTAGAGAAGACTTAATGTGAAACACTTTGTTGTGTCTGCCATCTGCTGGTGCATAATGGAAATGCAATCCTTAACATTTCTCAGTTCAGTTCAGTCCCTCAGTCATGTCTGACTCTTTGCGACCCCATGAATCACAGCGCGCCAGGCCTCCCTTGTCCATCACCAACACCGAGAGTTCACCCAAACTCACGTCCATCGAGTCGGTGATGCCATCCAGCCATCTCATCCTCTGTCGTCCCCTTCTCCTCCTGCCCCCAATCCCTCCTAGCATCAGAGTCTTTTCCAATGAGTCAACTCTTCGCATGAGGTGGCCAAAGTATTGGAGTTTCAGCTTTAGCATCAGTCCTTCCAATGAACACCCAGGGCTAATCTCCTTTAAAATGGACTGGTTGGATCTCCTTGCAGTCCAAGGGACTCTCAAGAGTGTTCAACACCACAGTTCAAAAGCATCAATTCTTCGGTGGTCAGCTTTCTTCACAGTCCAACTCTCACATCCATACATGACTATTGGAAAGACCATAGCCTTGACTAGATAGACTTTTGTTGGCAAAGTAATATCTCTGCCTTTGAGTATGCTATCTAGGTTGGTCATAACTTTCC
>SJYQ01002977.1:834509-862067 GCA_006410935.1 Redunca redunca
CTACTTATTTAAAATAGAAATACTTTGACAAAACACTGAACAGTTCTGAAAGTTATTTTTTCTTTCCTTTTCATATTAAGGTATGTTTTATATTAAATTGAGGTGTATAGCATCATAGTTTGATATTTATATACATTGCATAATGATCACCACGATAAATCTAGTTAACATCTGTTACCTTACAGAGTTTTTCTTACAGAATTTTCTTACGGAATCTTTCTTCTTGCTGAGAGAATAGAAAGTTCTCATCACATCTTTTCTTAAAAATTTTGGCCATGCTATGTGGCTTGTGAGATTTAATTCCCCAACTAGGGATCGAACCTGGACCCTTGGCAGTGAGAGATTGGAGATGTAACCACCAGACTTCTAGGAAATTCCCTATTAGCAACTATCTACTGGACCACTAGGAAATTCCATCTTCAGTTCAGTTCAATTGCTCACTCGTGTTAGATTCTTTGTGACCCCATGGACTGCAGCATGTCCAGCTTCCTTGTCCATCACCAACTCTCAGAGTTTACTCAGAGTAATGTCCATCGGGCCAGTGATGCCATCCAACCATCTCATCCTCTGTCTCCCCTTCTTCTCCCACCTTCAATCTTTCCAGGATCAGGGTTTTTTTCCAATGAGTTGGTTCTTTGCATCAGGTGGCCAAAGTATTGGAATTTCAGCTTCAGCATCAGTCCTTCCAATGAATATTCAGGACTGATTCCTTTTAAGATTGACATTTTGGATCTCCTTGCAGTCCAAAGGACTCTCAAGAGTCTTCTCCAAGACCACAGTTCAAAAGCATCAATTCTTTGGTGCTCTGCTATCTTTATAGTCCAACTCGCACATACATGACTACTAAAAAACCATAGCTTTGACTAGACAGACCTCTTTTGGCAAAGTAATGTCTCTGCTTTTTAATACACTGTCTAGACTGCTCATAACTTTTAATCCAAGGAGGAAGCATCGTTTAATTTCATGGCTGCATTTACCATCTGCAGTGATTTTAGAGCCCAGAAAATAGTCCATCATGGTTTCCATTGTTTCCCCATCTATTTCCCATGAAGTGATGGGATGCCATGATCTTTGTTTTCTGAATATTGAGCTGTAAGCCAACTTTTTCACTCTCCTCTTTCACTTTCATCAAGAGGCTCTTTAATTCTTCTTCGCTTTTTGCCATAAGAGTGCTGTCATCTGCATATCTGAGGTTATTGATATTTCTCCCAGAAATCTTGATTCAAGATTGGGCTTCACCAGCCCGGCATTTCGCATGATATGCTCTGCATATAAGTTAAATAAGGGAGACAGTATATAGCCTTGACATACTCCTTTCCCGATTTGGAACCAGTCTGTGGTTCCATGTCCAATTCTAACTGTTGCTTCCTGACCTGCATACAGATTTGTCAAGAGGCAGGTCAGGTGGTCTGGTATTCCATCTCTTTCAGAATTTTCCACAGTTTATTGTGGTTCACACAGTCAAAGGCTTTGGAGTAGTCAATAAAGCAGTAATAGATGTTTTTCTGGAACTCTGTTGCTTTTTCGATGATCCAACAGATGTTGGCAATTTGATCTCTGGTTCCTCTGCCTTTTCTAAATCCTCCTTGAACATCTGGAAGTTCACGGTTCACACTGTTGAAGCCTGGCTTGGAGAATTTCAAGCATTACTTTGGTAGTGTGTGAGATGAGTGCAGTTGCACGGTAGTTTGAACATTCTTTGACATTGCCTTTTTGTGGGATTGGAATGAAAATGGACCTTTTCCAGTCCTGTGGCCCCTGCTGAGTTTTCCAAATTTGCTGGCATATTGAGTGCAGCATTTTCACAGCATCATCTTTAAGGATCTGAAATAGCTCAACTGGAATTCCATCACCTCCACTAGCTTTGTTCATAGTGATGGTTCCTAAGGCCTGCTTGACTTCACATTATAGCATGTCTGACTCTAGGTGAGTGATCACACCATCGTGCTTATCTCAGTCACGAAGATCTTCTTTGTACAGTTTTGTGTATTCTTGCCACCTCATCTTAATATCTTCTGATTCTGTTAGGTCCATACCATTTCTGTCCTTTATTGTGCCCGTATGTGCATGGAATGTTCCCTTGATCTCTAATTTTCTTGAAGAGATCTCTAGTCTTTCCCATTCTGTTGTGTTCCTCTATTTCTTTGCATTGATCACTGAGGAAGGCTCTCTTATCTCTTCTTGCTATTCTTTGGAACTCTGCATTCAAATGGGTATAGCTTTCCTTTTCTCCTTTGCCTTTAGCTTCTCTTCTAATTTCTCAGCTATTTGTAAGGCTCCTCAGACAACCATTTTGCCTTTTTGCATTTCTTTTTCTTGGGGAAGGTCTTCATTCCTGCCTCCTGTACAGTGTCATGAAGCTCCTTCCATAGTTCTTCAGGCACACTATCAAATCTAACATCTTGAATCTTTGTGTCACTTCCACTGTATAATTGTAAGGGATTTGATTTAGGTTGTACCTGGATGGTCTAGTGGTTTTCCCCACTTTCTGCAATTTAAATCTGAATTTGGCAATAAGGAGTTCATGATCTGAGCCACAGTCAGCTCCCAGTCTTGTTTTTGCTTTCTTTATAGAGCTTCTCCATCTTTGCCTGCAAAGAATATAATCAATCTGATTTCGATATTGACCATCTGGTGATGTCCATGTGTAGAGTCTTCTCTTGTACTGTTGGAAGACAGTGTTTGCCATGACCAGTGCGTTCTCTTGGCAAAACTCTGTTAGCCTTTGACCTCCTTTGTTTTGTACTCCAGGGCCAAATTTGCCTGTTACTCCAGGCATCTCTTGACTTTTGCATTCCAGTCCCCTATAATAAAAAGGAAATCTTTTTTGAGTGCTAGTTCTAGAAAGTCTTGTTGGTCTTGATAAAACTGTTCTGCTTCTTCAGCATTGCTGGTCAGATTACTTGGATTACTGTGATATTGAATGGTTTGCCTTGGAAATGAACAGAGATCTTTCTGTCCTTTTTGAGATTGCATCCAAGTACTGCATTTTGGAGTCTTTTTGCTGACAATGAGGGCTACTCCATTTCTTCTAAGGGATTCTCGCCCACAGTAGTCGATATATGGTCGTCTGAGTTAAATTCACCTATTGTAGTCCATTTTGGTTCACTGATGCCTAGAATGTCAGTGTTCACTCTGGCCACCTCCCGTTTGACCACTTCCAATTTGCCTTGATTCATGGACCTGACATTCCAGGTTCCTATGCAGTATTGTTCTTTACAGCATCAGACTTTACTGCCATCACCAGTCACATCCACAGCTGGGTGTTGTTTTTGCTTTTGCTCTGTCTCTTCATTCTTTCTGGAGTTAGTTCTCCACTCATCTCCAGTAGCACACTGGGCACCTACCAACCCGGGGAGTTCATCTTTCAGGGTCCTATATTTCTGCCCTTTCATATTGTTCACGGGGTTCTCAAAGAATACTGAAGTGGTTTGCCATTGCCAAAATATTTGACCACATTTTGTCAAATATATAATACAGTATTATTAACTATTATTGCTGTGCAGTGCATTATATCTCCATGACTTATTCCTTTTATAATTGGAAGTTTATGCCTTTTTTACCTACCTCACCCATTTGGCCCATCCCCAGTCTCTGGCAACCATTAACTGTTCTCTGTATCTATGATCTTGTTTTCTATATTTCACATATAAGTGTGATCATATAGTATTTGTCTTTTTCTGACTTATGTCACTTAGCATAATGCCCTTAGGGTCCATCCATGCGGTCACGAGTGACATGATTTTCTCATTTTTGTAGCTGAGTAATATTCCACGGGGGCGTCCCTGGTAGCTCAGCTGGTAAAGGATCCACGTGCAATGCAGGAGACCCTGGTTCGATTCCTGGGTCAGGAAGATCCCCTGGAGAAGGGATAGGCTATCCACTCTGGTATTCTTGGGCTTCCCTGGTGGCTCAGATGGTAAAGAATCTGCCTGCCATGTGGGAAATCTGGGTTCAAATCTGGGTTGGGAAAATCCCCTGAAGAAGAGAAAGGCTACCCACTCCAGTATTCTGTCCTGAAGAATTCCATGGAGAGAGGAGCCTGGTAGGCTACAGTCCATGGAGTCGCAAAGAGTCATACATGACTGAGTGACTTTCACTTTGTAATATTCCATTATATACATAATGGAATATATGTATATGCATATATACACACACACACATATATCACATTTTCTTTATTCATGTGTTGATGACATTTTTGCCCTCATTATTACCCTCAATTTGAGACTTTTTCCTCATCTTTTTAGAGAACAGAATAGGAAATGAAAAATAAGATTTCTGGTATATCTGAGGAAAGTGAAAACAGTTTTTGGTTATAAAGAATGTTAAGGACACTAAAAGAATGCAGAACCTCTGGAACATAAAATCATAAAATTTTATATTTGAATGGCACCTGGCTGTATATGAAGAACATTCACATACTGCTTTGTCCCCAAATGAGCTTTTAAAGGAAGTGCAATTATTCATATTTAACAGATCATTTCATTCAGTAATATTATTGAATACCTTCATCTTAAGNACCTTCATCTTAAGAGCCAAGCGTTCACCTTGTTGCTTGGGACATAGCAGTGAATAAAATGAACGATTCCTTTTCTCATAAACAGATATTCTGGTGTGGAGATGTCTCTCCACACCAACAGATACGCAATAGATAATCACATAGATGTGGCAAAGTGAGAACTAGCTGGGGAAGGGGATGGATGTAAGGGAAGTTCAGAACTTAGAGTTGCTATCAGATTTTAGGATAATACCAATAAGACCATTGTGGTTATTTACCTTTGAGTAGAGATTTGAAAGAGGTAAGTAATGTTGGCATGCCAGTACTAGTGAAAGAGCTGCCAGGGTGGAGAAGTCAGTGCGTGTAGAGACCCGAGGTGTGTCTGGAGTGTTGGGGAAAAGCAGGGACCGCAGTGTAGCTAAGCTGAGTGAGTGAGGAGGCCATGCTGAGAGAGTCAGGTCTGGAGGTGCTGGGGCCATGTCGCACAGAAAGGGGAAGGTCCCAAAGGGACTCAGAATATTATTGTGAATCAGATATGCAGCTCTTGAAGTATTTAGAGCAGAATAGTGACAGGCTCTAATTTATTAAGAAAGACTTCTTCTGGACTCTGAATGGAGAAGCAGTTGTAGGACTCCAAGTAAGAGCTGCCTTAAAGACAGTGGGCCCTTGGGCTAGGTTGGTGGTAGTGACAGTTAGGTTATGGATTTATACCCACAGTTCGGCTAACAGGTTTGTTGGTGGATGACCACCTGATCACTGAAAATAAACTAACACGAGAGAGCCTGACTGAGAAAGGGCAGAGCTGGAACCAAAGCCTCATCCTCATCCTTGGAGCCCATGCTCCCTGTTCCCTACACAACTTTCCTTGTTCCCCTGCCAACTGGTCATAACCATTTTTAACTGGGATATCCGATGACTGTGGAATTACTGAAGGGTTTGGAATCTCTCTAAGCATCTATTTTTAGCAATTACTTATCCTTAATATGTAATGTTTTTAAATCAAATCAAAACGATTACTATTATTGATTGCAAGCCTAACCTTCTCCAGACGCTTTGCATCCAATATTTCTGGCCCTGAAAGAGAGATATTTTTTTATTTTATTCTCCAGTTTGTACATATGTCAAATGAGGCCCAGAGAGATTGCATTATGTACTTGAGGACACACCCCAAGTGAATTTAGAGCCATAAGTGGAACTGAAATGAAAGTCTGGAGCTGAAGCTTCTCCCCCTATATTGCATTTTTGCCCTTTGAACTGATCAAACAACCTGAGTCAGGAAGAGTGATAGTTGATAAATAGTTTTTAGTTGATAAATAACTTGAGTTTTTAGAATTCTGGGGGCTCCCAGTAGCCTGTTTGCCACAAGTACTCCACAGTTTCCATACATATCCCAGAAGGCAGCTTTGAGCAGTGTTTGTCACTCAAACATGAGGCCAGAGTTTCATTTCTTCTTTTTGTAGTGCAGTGTAGACTCAGAATTTACCATGGGGCAGATGGTATAAGGAGTACTGAATAGGCTGAAGCTTTTAAAACTTGATGTGGAGTGTGAGACTGCAGAATGAGATCAGAGACTTGATTCTGTGTAGCCTTGAAAACTTAGAAGCGCTACTCATCCTGATGATTCTTGACAGATACACTGTCCTACAGGACTCTATCAAATTTCTATTGTTGCTATAACAAATGACCACAAATTTAGTGGCTTAAAATAGTATACTTATAAAAAAGTTGTATTTATTTTAACTGGAGGATAGTTTACAATGTTGAGATGGCCTCTGCCAGACAGTAACATGAGTTGGCCACAGGCATATATGTGTCCCTGTCTCCTGAACCCTTCTTCCACCTCCCTTCCCACCCATCCTCCAGGTTGTCACAGAGCACTGGATTTGGGTTCCCCATGTCATACATCAAAAAGCAGTAGACATTTATTACTTCACAATCCTGTTTGTTGGAAGCCCAGTGCAAGTCTCCCTCGGCTAAAAGCAAGGTGTGCTCAGGGCTGCGGTTCTTTCTGCGGGCATGGGGAAACTCTTTTCTTGTCTTTTCCAGCTCCTAGACGGTCACCACTTTCCTTCAGTCACAGCTCCTTTCCTCCAAACTTCAAATCAGCAATGCTACATCTCCCCGATCATTTTTTCATAGTCATTTCTCCCTTTGGTTGGTCACAGCTGGGCAAGGTTCTCTGATTATAAACAGCCATGTCATTCCATTGGGCCACCTTGGAGAATCCAGGATAACTGTCCAGTCTTGAGTGCTTGACCTTAGGCACATGTGCAAAGTTCCTTTTGCCACAAAAAGGAAACTGTTCACAAGTTGTAGAGATGAGTCTGTGGCCATCTTTCAGGGGCTCATTATTCTGCCTACCCCAGGGACCTTCCAGGGATAAAATGCCATACAACAAAACTGTTTTTCAGTCTTCCCAAAAAAATGGTCACTGACTGTCTCCACTGTGGCTACTTTCCAGGCACCAGGAACATAGTGATTGAAACTCTAGGGCACACAAGATCTTGCTCCCACGGAACTCACAGTCAAGTGTAAAAATATATTCCTTTCTCACTCCCAGAGGGACAAATGATGCCTAAGAAAAAACCTCTATTTTATTATTCAGTGTTTTCTATAACCCCATAGTTAGTATAGTGAGACTATTTTCTATAATGGAGACACCATGAGAAAAAAAAAAAGTACTGGAATATAACTGCTTGACAACGCTGTGTTGATTTCTGCTGTACAATGAAGGGAGTCAGCCATATGCATACATATATCTCATCCTTCTTGGACCTCTCCCACCCATCTCACCCCTCTAGGTCATCATAGAACACTGAGCTGAGCTTCCTCTGTTTTATGGCAGCTTCCCACTAGCTATCTATTTTACACATGGCAGTGTATATATGTCAGTCCCAGTCTACCGGTCTGGCCCACCCTCCTCATCCCTCCCCGTGTCCACATGTATTACTTATCTACAGCTGCATCTGTATTCCCGTCTTAGAAATAAGTTCATCTGTACCATTTTTCTAGATTCCACATATGTGCATTCGTATATGGTACTAGCTTTAAAAATTAGATATATTACTAACTTTGAAATGACACTGAAATGAAAAATTTTACCGTGTGTGCTCCTCATTCAACATTCCTAGCTAATATATGCATTTTTTCTTCCCAGTGCTGCTTTCAAGTGTCCGAGCAAGACCTGTGATTTGGCACATGACCAGTTGCTGTGGGATGTGGTATTTTCTGAAATACAGTCCCCCTGGCCTGCTCAGCAGCCATGCTGGTGCTGATCTAGCAGGTTCTGAGCAGAGTTAATGAGATAGCACATGTGGCATATCCCGAAGAGTTCCTTGGCCCTTAATTAAAGTAGCATAAATGTTAGATTTTCTCATTTTCAAAAGATATTTCCAGAATTATACTTGGATAACCAATGGGATAGGGATTTATTGCCAAGAAACGAGAAAAAAGCTGGCCTGTGCTCTCAAGAAGAATTTAGTCTTCCTGCGAAAGTGAAATACATGAGCTATTTATCTGAAGTGGTAAAATAGCAAATGAAGGCAATTGAAACGAATGGTGTAGATCAGGAAATGACAGAAGGTCAGGAAAGTGAAACAAAGGAACAACATGTCAAGAGGTAAAACAGCAGCCAATATTGGTGGATTGGGGGATCCAGCTGTGTTGATTATCTGGTTATGCTGGGCAGTAGCCGGACCTCAATTTATAAGAGTAAGTGAGATTCAGTTCCCAGTGGGATTTCAGTGCTAAACAGAAAATCTGGAATCTCGGGAGAGACTTTGGGCTAGAGATCAATGGATATGTTGGCCGTATATACTTATTTGGAGGAAGACTGAAACTGCAGAAGCGACTGAAAGAAAACTCCATGGTTCATGTTAAGAAATTCTAAAGAATTAGCTTTGATGAACTATTCACCCTAAACTGGTCTTAAAATATAAATACTGTGTGACACGTTTAATGAATGGCATATAAATATTTCAGATTCTATTTTTTATCAAGCTGACATTTTTTTCATCTCTTGTAGGAAATCCATTTTCTGGTGATGTTATCTCTCCTGGGGAAATCAGTTTTACCAACGTACAACCAAATCACACTGCTGTGTACCAGTGTGAAGCTTCAAATGTCCATGGCACTATCCTTGCCAATGCCAACATCGATGTTGTAGGTAAGCATGTTTGTGCTCAGTCACTTGAGTCATGTTCTACCCTTTGCGACCCTATGGCCTGTAGGTAAGCATACACGGGAGCAAGCTATCTATCCACTCTTATCTTCAGGAAAATGTTCAAGGTTATACTCACAAGTCGACTGAATTCTCAGCACATGGAAACATGGTGGAGGGAGTTCCCTGGTGCAGTGTTGGGACTCACCACCTTCACTGCCATGACCCCCAGTTCAGTTCTTAGTCAAGGAACCAAGACCCTACAAACTATGCAGCATAGCCAAAAAAAGAACAAAAAGGTGGTGGGGGCCGGGGGAGGGTGGAGAGGATCGAAGTACCTTTCGCCTTACAGTTGAGTATTAGACCCCATACCAAACTTCCAGAAAGGTGCTGCATTGGAATACTTCCTAATTCAGGAATGTGTGCTGTGATTGGAGAAGGAAATGGCAACCCACTCTAGTATTCTTGCCTGGAAAATCCCATAGACAGAGGAGCCCGACGGGCTACAGTCCATGGGGGCCGCAAAGAATCAGACACAACAGGGACTAAACAGCAGTGCTGTGATACTCAGCTGTTTTCCATTTTTATTAATATGACTAGGATATTGGAAAAAAATTAACTTTCTTGTATTCTTACACAAAAGTTTAAAATTGTATTATTTTCACATAGATGTTCGTCCATTGATACAAACGGCAGATGAAGAAAATTATGCTACAGTGGTTGGATACAGTGCTTTCTTACATTGTGAGTTCTTTGCTTCACCCGAGGCAATAGTGTCCTGGTAAGCTGTTACACAGTTTTCTTAAGAGAACATCGGCTGTAAATTTCCCGTGTTCCTCCATCCACCATTTGACAGGCTGCATTGTGTCACTGTTATTACATGTAGCAAGTGCCTCTGAGAAATAAAGTAGCAAACTCACTTTCCTACCTCTCCTGGAACTATTGACTAGATCTGGATTCTCCCACATGGGGAAATAGGGAGAGCCACTTTTGCTTACAAAGGAAAGCAAAGACTTGAAGCAATGATGAAGATAATTTTATACGTAGATTTAGGTTTTCATTATGAGTGTATCTAAGTCATGCATTGTTGTTTTGTTTTGGATATTATCTACATTATTATTAAGCCTGCATTTCATTACAAATGCCTATGTTTAAAACATTTTCAATGTGTATTTTGGAGAAGGAAATGGCAACCCACTCCAGTGTTCTTGCCTGGAGAATCCCAGGGACGGGGGAGCCTGGTGGGCTGCCGTCTATGGGGTCACACAGAGTCGGACACGACTGAAGTGACTTAGCAGCAGCAATGTGTATTTTGAATTTTAGTTTCAGTTAATAGATTGGGATAGTAACTCCAGACACATCATTCTGTTGATCTACCACATTTGTTCCTTCTCTAGGAAAGCTTGCTTAAATGGATCTTAAATAATTTTCCCCAGTGCTCTGTAGGGCTGAGATTAGAGTGAGGTGAGCAGGGCAATGTCATATAATTTATAGGACCAGATTCTGTCTTTATTTAAAAGGTAGCTATTTTGTTTATTGTGGATTATTTTTTTGCATTATTTTTGATTTGTGCAAATATCACATTAAAATATTACATACCTTGGGACTTCTCTGGTGGTCCAGTGGTTTTTCCAAAGACAGGGAATCCCTATCCCAAGACGGGGTGCAGATTCGATCCGTGGTTGGGGAAACAAAATCCCACATGCCCTGCAGCCAAAAAAACCAAAACATTAAACAGAAGCGATATTGTAACAAATTCAATTAAGACTTTAGAAATGGTCCACATCAGAAACAAAAGAAAAAATACTTTGAAAAGAGTATTTATCTGGATTACTGAGATTTGGGGCGGGGGTGGGGGCAACCCTTAAATTTTGTCTCTTAGGCAGGTGTCTCCCTTGCCTTACCCTAGTCCCAACCCTCTAACATCTCGTGTGAGCAGCAGCCAGAATTTTTCCTTTGGCTGTTTTCTCTCCAGCAGCCTCTTATTGTGAAATGTAGAAGGTGAATCAAGTTGTGGCAGAAAAAAGCTTGGAAAATGGATGAATGTTGGAGAAAATGACTTGGGTTGATAAGGGTAAATGTAATCCATGTCCACAGGACAGGGATGTCTTCCTGGCCTATAATATTTCTGAATGACCAATGTTCGCTCTGGACAGCCGGAGGTTCAGAAGGTTCATTATCTCTTTCAATTACTAGCTTTCCCATTTAGTACCCCGCAGCAATGATTAACTAAAGAGTTCACCATCAATAAGGCAGAAACAATTTATTAAACTCTGAGGACAGATGCAAAGTGGTACTGAGAGCTGTTATAAATACAGCAGAGGCACAGAGCTCAGACTCAAATTTCCTCCAGTTACAGTCTATTCGGGCAGGTAAGATATACACTTACCACCTATTACCCAAAAAGAAAAAAAAATGTAAGGACTTCCCTGGTGGTCCAGTGGTTGAGATCTGTGCTCCCAATGCAGGGGGCCCAGGTTCAATGCCTGGTCAGGGAACGAGATCCCACGTGCCACACCTAAGACCCAGCAACCCAGTACAACCAAATACAGAATATTTTAAAGAATTGTTAAGTATAATGGAAAATTTTGTAAAGTTTGCTAAGTTTGTGAAGAAGGGATAAGATTGAATGACACCAGTGGCCAGTTTGAAAAAAAAGATACGATTCAATCATAGCCCGAATTAATTCATGCTTTCTATGTCCATAGGCAGAAAGTGGAAGAAGCAAAACCTCTCGACGGCAGAAGGTATCATGTCCATGAGAATGGCACATTACAGATCACTGAGACCACCGAAGAAGATGCTGGTTCCTACTCTTGTTGGGTAGAAAATGCGAAAGGAAAAACAGCAGTCACAGCCAATCTGGATATCAGAAGTAATTTTATTTTGATTTTACTTTGCATAAATGGTCACACGGCTTCAGTTTTCCATTTTCCTTAGATCAGATTTCATCTAAAAGACCATCAGAAGAATTAGAGGCTATGTCAGTGATGTGTCCATAGCTTTATACAATTATAAGAGAGAGCTAGGTGTTCTTGGTGGTGGATGACCAGCAACACTTTAAAATCCCCTATTTTGGTATATTTCTGTAACTGTTTTTTCCAGTAACCAACTCAGTGAAATGTCATCAGTATTTAACTCTTAGAACTAAAAATTTCACAAATAAATTCATAAGGGATCTGTTTTGTAAAGACTAGAGCATGACAGAATGGCAAAAGTTTTCGTCCTGTTTTTAAATCATAAACAGCTTTGTGTTTTTTCTCTTGTCTGAGCAACCTATTTTATTTCTAAGTGCTCACAAAAGTTAAGTGTGTGCCAAAATATATCAGTGTCCCAAAGAGGAGCATCTCTGCACCTAGACTGAGGCTAATTGGAACCTAGACCCACAGGCATCATCAATATTTTGATGTTAAAATTGCTCAGAGAACCCTTTTCAGGAAAACACAGAGAACGGTGGCTCCATGGTAAAGAATCTGCCTGCCAGTGGAGGAGACTGCCTGGAGAATTCCATGGGCAGAGAAACCTGGCAGGCTACAATCCATGGGCTTACAAAGAGTCAGACACAACTGAGCTCGCAAATACATGCGTATATTAAATGTAGGGAGGACTTGTGTTTCTTGTGGCAGGGCACTGTCATGACCAGCTACGACCTCTTCTTAGGTGACTGGGTGCATATTTGTGTAATCATCTGTTAAGTGTTACCTTAGCATTTTTCTCTCTCATACACACACACGCCTTTCCTTCTCTTATTCTGTCATTGCTTCTTTGCTGTCTTGTATTTTCTTACCTTTTCATTTTGCATTTTGTTTTCTATTTATTATAGCCGATTAACAAACAATGTTGTTATAATTTCAGATGAATAGTGGAGGGAGTAAGCCATACATATACATGTATCCATTCTCCTCCAAATTCCCTCCCATCCAGACTGCCATATAACATTGAGCAGAGTTCCCTGTGCTAGACAGTTGGTCCTTGTTGATTACCCATTTTAAATATAGCAGTGTGTACATGTCCACCCTAAACTCCATAACTAACCCCCAATCCTTCCCACCGGCAACCATAGACTCATTCTCTGTCTGTGAGTCTGTTTTGTAAGTAAGTTCATTTGTTTTTAGATTCCACATATAAGGGGTGTCACACGATACTTCACCTTCTCTGTCTGACTGGTTTAACTTAGCATGACACTCTCTAGGTCCATCCGTATCTTATATTCTTTTATTCTTTCCTTGTATTTTTTTTTCTGTACCCAAAGTTACCCAACCTGCCAACCCCATGGACTATATTTTTAAGGAACATTAATATTCTGTGATGTCAACTTATATTGTGTGTCTCTCTGCATTTTCAAATGATATGTATAATTTTTAAAATACTCTGATAATGTCAATGAAGATGATTCTTTTTATACTTTATTTGTTGTTGTTGTTTAGTCACTAAGTTGTGTCCAGTTCTTTTGCAATCCCATGAACTGTGGCCTGCCCGGGTCCTCTGGCCATGGGATTTCCCAAGCAAGGGAGTGGGTGACCATTTCCTCCTCCAGGAGATCTTCCCAACTGCATCTCCTGCACTGCAGGCAGATTCTTTACCACTGAACCTGGGAGGCCTTTATACATTATAAAACCTGAATCAAAGTTGAGCAGCTCTGCCAGGCGAAAGGTAATGAGAGTGAAGTCTGGAATCCAAATAAACCTTGACCTCCCTGCTGTCCAACACAGTGCTTGGCCCAAAGTGGACCTCAAAACTGCTAGTGGCCAGAGAGAAGGCCAAGTTCATAAACTTTTGGTCTGCTCTAATGTCCATTGTATATGTAAGGGGTATATAGGAACCATATCCATGAGAGTTAAGGGCATATTTTTTTTTAACCCAATAACAATTTAAAAGCATCATGATAAAGTGGGCTTTATCCCAGGGACACAGGATTCTTCAATATAAGCAAGTTAGTCAGTGCAATACACCACATTAAGAGTGTAATTGTTACAAATGAAAAAAGAATGTCGAGAATAGAGTTGATTAAGAGGCTATACAGCAGAGTGATTAAAAGCATGAGGTTTTTTTTTCTATTGTCTCAGTTCATCCCACCTTCATCTTCTCCCACATAGTCCAAAAATCTGTTCTTCACATCTATGTCTCTTTTGATGCCTTGCATATGGGATCGTCATTACCATCTTTCTAAATTCCATATATATGTGTTAATATACTGTATTGTTTCTCTTTCTGACTTACTTCACTCTGTATAATAGACTGCAGTTTTATCCACCTTATTATAAGATTCCATTGTGTATATATACAGCTTCCTTATCCATTTGTCTGCCGATGGACATCTAGGTTGTTTCCATGTCCTAGCTATTGTAAATGCTGCTGCAATGAACATTGGGATACATGTGTCTGTTTCAATTCTGATTTCCTTGGTGTGTATGTGCAGCAGTGGGATTGCTGGGTCATATGTCAGTTCAATTTCCTTTTTTTTAAGGAATCTCCACACTGTTCTCCATAGTGGCTGTACCAGTTTGCATTCCCACCAACAGTGTAAGAGGGTTCCCTTTTCTCCACACCCTCCCCAGCATTCATGGTCTGTAGACTTTTTGACGGTGGCCATCCCGGCATGAGATGATACCTCATTGTGATTTTGAATTGCATTTCTCTAATATTGAATGATGTTTTCATGTGTTTATTAGCCATGAAAGCATGAGTTTTGGTCTCTTCCAGTCTCTAAAGTTCACATTCATTGTGACATTTTATAATTATAACAATATAATTTAAATTATAGTTCAGTCCCTTACTAATTAGAAAATATTAGTATCATTACTTAATTTCAGTTTAGTCTTTAAGTTTTCTTCTCTGTAAGGCAGAGATGTTTTCAAAGAATTGTTATAATTATAAAATGTCACAATGAATGTGAACTTTAGAGTCTTGTTAAACAAGTGCTTATCAAACAGTATTGGTTATCATTCAATAGATTTCTGACTTTTGAATTAGGAATAGGATGTTTAGTAATTTACTTGGAATTAATTCAGTTTGATAATCTATTCAAATTTTGTGTTTGGGATATCAAACAATTATTACTAACACTTTCACATTTTAATCCGCTTTTTGAGTAACATATAGATAGCAAATACTAGGGCATGATAGTGAAATTGGAAGTCAGCTTCTGAGAAGCTTAGCAGATACTGCATTCTGGTAAAATATATCTGCCTTATTATGGTCCCTAGGAGTAAGGGTTATATGTTTGAAACAATTATAATAAAACATTTTTCAATATAGCCATGGTACCAATGTTTGAGCTTTATAGTATTGATATTACTACTTTATTTTCAAAATGTGACTCACTGTAACTCATTCAACAAATACGTATTGAGTACCTACTGTATACAGGCTCCCTTCTGGGTTCTGTGAAACTTGAATGTAGTAACAAAATAGATACAGCCTCTGCCTTCATGGGGCTTGTGTTCACATTCCACACCTTCATGTAGTTAGTTCATCTGCGCATAGGCTACACCATTTAACCTCAGGTTTGAGCTAATAATAAGCATGATAATAGGAAATTATTTGATTTTCTTCTTTTCTTTATGGTATTTTTTTCACATATCCGGAGCACTAGAAGGAGAATTTATATTATTTTCAACATCTGGATGCTTCCTTGCTTTCTTCTTATTCCCTTTGTCTAGGAAGTAGAATGGGATAGTGCTATTAATTAATACTTCCACCGAGGTGCCCTGGCCAGGATGGAACAAAATTAGTAATGATATATGATGTTAAGAAATGACCGTGTGATAAATAGTGCATGAAGATTTGACAGTAACTGTTGACCATTTTGGTTGAGTAAATGACAGGCACTTGACAATAATCCCAGTGCTGCCAAATTGTTGATAACCTAAGTGTTCACTGAGAGTTCAGTTGGTAAAGAATCCCCCTGTAATACAGGAAGCCTTGGTTCAATTCCTGGGTCAGGAAGATCCCTGGAGAAGGGATAGGCTACCCACTCCAGTTTTCTTGGGCTTCCCTTGTGGCTCACCTGGTGAAGAATCTGCCTGCAATGCAGGAGACCTGGGTTCGATCCCTGGGTTGGGAAGATCCCCTGGAGAAGGCAAAGGCTACCCACTCCAGTATTCTGGCCTGGAGAATCCCATGGGGTCACAAAGAGCCAGACATGATTGTGAGTGACTTTCATTTTCACTTTGACAATAACATAAGCTGTTCTGTACTTCTGACTGGTATCTTTGTTTTATAAAAACAGATGCTACAAACCTTAGAGTTTCTCCCAAGAATCCTCGGGTCCCCATATCACATACACTGGAATTACACTGTGAGAGCAAATGTGACTCACATCTGAAATACAGTTTGAAGTTGTCCTGGAGTAAAGATGGAGAAGCCTTTGAGATGAACGGCACCGAGGATGGCAGGTAAGTACACCATTACCATATCTCATGATACTGGCTTGGGATTAAACCTTGCATTTGAAAGAAAAATGGTGGTAAAAGTATTTACACTGCATTAAGATATAAAAACTGATTATTACATTTCAGTCTTTAAGGCAATATTTAAAAGGTCATATAATGTACTTCTTTCACTTTGCCCTCAAACATTGGTCTTTTCATTTTTACTAGCTGTTTTTCATATAAGAGATTCCCTGGTGGCTCAGATGGTAAAGCATCTGTCTACAATGTGGAAGGCCCAGGTTCAATCCCTGGGTCTGGAAGATCTCCTGGAGAAGGAAATGACAACCCAGTCCAGTGTTCTTGCCTGGAAAATCCCATGGACGGAGGAGCCTGATAGGCTACAGTCCATGGGGTCGCAGAGAATCGGACACAACTGAGCGACTTCACTTTCATATAATGTGTACCATTCTGTAAGGGCAGGAAACGTAGTCCTGTTATTATACTTGTGCACGGGCTTGGGTGCTCACCAAGCCATGGCAAGACTGGAGGAGTTAGGCCGAAGGGTGCTGCTTCCTGAGCTTTTGGGTTCTTAGTGGTGTGGTCCTGCAGCTGCAGTTCACATGGCTGATATTGCTGCTGCCTTCACTGCCCCCTCAGCCCATTGGTGCTCCTGGTGACCCCAACACTGACAGTTCTGACTTGTGCCAGAGTCTCTGTCTGCTCACAGGGCCCTGGTAGCTCAGACAGCAAAGAATCTGCCTGCGATGCAGGAGACCTGGGTTCGATCCCTGGGTCAGGAAGATTCCCCTGGAGAAGGGAATGGAAACCCACTCCAGTATTCTTGCCTGGAGAATCCCAAGGACAGAGGAGTCTGATGGACTGCAATCCATGGGCTTGCAACGAGTCGGACACAACTGAGTGACTCACACGGCCCCAGAGCGGGAGCTGGTGTCCTGTCCCTCCTCCCTTCCAGTCTCACAGGAGTCTATCTCATGAGCAGAACCTAAATCATATCTTGAACCCTTCCCATTAGTTAAGTATGGACAAGTACATTTTTGAGCCATCCACTTTCTTTGTAGAGAATATATAAAAATAGAGAAGAGAATATAGAATAATGTATGAATAGATGCTGAC
Source organism: Redunca redunca (assembly GCA_006410935.1). Taxonomy (NCBI): domain Eukaryota; kingdom Metazoa; phylum Chordata; class Mammalia; order Artiodactyla; family Bovidae; genus Redunca; species Redunca redunca. The sequence continues at coordinate 851,677 of SJYQ01002977.1, forward strand.
TAATTCTAAACATGATTAAGTACATCAAAGAAAATATTATTTACTGAATACATATGCTGTCTTTTGAAAGCAGAGGACAATTCTCCTTTCTTTTGCATTGTTGCTGAGTTAGGTATTAAACAGTGACCATGTTTGATCCAAGTCTCACCTGCAGGCTTATTTTGTTATCCATCATTCTGAATGTCTAAATCTGAAGATCCTTAGACAGGACTTGCTTTTCTACATGAGGTGGTGGCAATGTCATTATTAAGAGCATGGGCTCTGAAGCCCAGAGGCCTGGGTTGGAATCCCAGCGTGGTCACTTACTGGGTTTGTGACCTTAGACAAGGTGCCTAACTTTTTTGTATTTTTAAAATTTTTATTGAAGTAAAATTTTTACAGTGTTGTTATTTTCTGCTATACAGCAAAGTGAATCAGCCATCCATATACATATATCCCATTTTTATTTTTTCCTTCCTTCCCATTAGGTCACCGCAGAGCAGTAAGTAGAGTTCCCTGTGCTGCACAGAAGGTTCCCATTAGTTGGCTATTAGTTAGCTATTAGTTTTACACACAGTCCTGCATACACATCGGCCCCAATTTCCCAGTTCATCCCACCACCATGCCACCTTTGTATGCACACCTTTGTTCTCTACATCTGTCTCTATTTCTGCTTTGCAAATAGGTTCATCTATACCAATTTTTTCTATATTCCAATACATGTGTTAGTATTTCTGACTTACTCTGTGTGAGAGTCTCTAGGTTCATCCACATCTCTGCAAATGGCACCATTTCATTCCTATTTATGGCTGAGTTTATTCCATTGTGAATACATGGCACATCTTCTGTGTCCATTCCTCTCTTGGTGAACATTAAGCTTGCTTCCATGTCTGAGCTGTTGTAAATAGTGCTGCAATGAACGTTGGGGTTCATGGAATATCTTTTGGAATTATGCTTTTCTCCAGGTTGCCTAACTTTTCTGTTCCTTAGTTTTATATTCTATAACATAGTTTAGTTCAAAAAAGTTTTTCAGGGTAAGTTCATCATAGGATTATTGTGCATTAACACCAAGTACTAGAATATACTCACTACACAGTCCAATTTAGTTGTGATGATCCATTCTACTCATTCCTCCAGAACTTTTGTCTCCTTTCTGTTACCTGGTTGGTCTTTGGTATTTGTGAGTGTGTGTGCCACCGCTCTCTAAAGGTATTGATTGGTCTTAGCCTAGGTACTTAATTTATTCTATCGCATCTCTTCTGTAAATGTAATGTTTGTGGAAAGACAGCATACATACTGCAACCAGTTGTCAGGGGCATAAAAGAAGAATAGCGTTGATACCTAATAGGCTGCACACTGCAGCAGAGATCTTCAGCCTTTGGTTAGGTGTCAGTCGATTCTTGAGCTGCTCAGATATCCCCAAATTCTCCCTCTGTTTTCACTACTGTCTAGTTATCTGGGATCCTCCATATAATCTCTGGGTTATAGCTGAGAAGGAAATCAGACTCATGGCTTGTTGGTGATGTTACTTGCATATTTAGGCCCTGAATCCATACCTTTGAAATGGCCTCTCTCTGTGACTCAGTTTTACAGCTTCTGCAGGATGCTGGCTCTGGCTATCTAGTTACCTAAGGGATGCAGATATTCTTGTAGTTTTCTTTAAATACGGGTAGGGGGATGGACAATAACCTTAACATAGAAGGGATATCTGGGGTGGGAAGGGCTGGGAGTGACTGTTGCTGGCTAGTCTTAACTGGAGCCAGGAGCAGGCTGAAATTTTATCAGGAAGTTGAGATCACAGGTGTCCATTAAATTTCTGTAGAACCATTAGTAGCCTCCTCTCTCCCACCTTCTGCTGGGGTGCCTTTTCATCACTAGGCTGGGAGTCACAGCTTTTTACCTAGAAAGTGGTTAAATTTCTGATCCAAAGACTCATAGAGGGGAAAAAAGTGAAAATACCTGCTTCTCTTCCTTCCTGCCTCCTATCACATACAGGGGTGTGATGAGTGTTGAAAACTGCCACCTTGGGCCTTTATACCTGCCGGATGCCTCATGTTAATTTAGTGCCTCTCATCCTTGCTTTCTCTTGATTATCCTCACAGCAAACCTGTTAGGAAGGCTGGAATGATCTCAAGGGATTTTCTGTGGATTTCTATCCTGCAGGAGGCTCTAGACAATACAGTGTTGTTAACATCAAAAAATGAAATATAAAATGGATGTGACATCAAACCATTTGTAAGATTTTGACCGTGCTTAACAAATGTAATGTGGACTATTATGACGACAGAGTGAAGGACTGCCCTGCAGGGGAGGTCGCAGTGGGGTTTGGGATGTGTCTATATGTCTGTGAACAGGAGGATGAGAGGGAAAATGTGTCAAGAGCACAAGTGGGAAGGCTTTATCTTGGCATCATGGAAAGGGTACTTTTTCCCCTTGAAAACTGCAGCAAATGAATGGGGTAGAACTTATGGCTGGAAGATAAGAATTCAGAGCTATAAGGCATTAGATTAGGCAGAGATTATAAGGATAGAAGGGTCCCTTCCTAAGAAATGAAGAACAAAGGTAGTTTGTTCAAGCAGAAAGGCAGAAGGAATGGGGAGTTGGGGACATTAAGAAATGTGATGAGGTATGAGCCAACAATGAATTGAATCGATTTGATTAATATTATTAGTAACACTCTCTGAGCACGTACTAAGCCAGGCTCTGTACACCAATCATTTTGTGTGTTCTTCCCTCATTTAATTCTGCTGAAGAGAAAGAAAATATTGTTACACCCGTTTCTTAGATAACATGAATTAGGCTCCAAGTTTTGTTCAGGATTGCACAGTCATAGTTGGAGCCTCAAACATAGGTCCCCAAAGAGAGAACCATGCTGTCCTGTTGTCGGGAGTGAAGTTTGGCTGTTACACAGATAGACTGGAGCAAGAAAACAGTGGAGGTTAACATGGGTTGGGGACTAGCAAGCTAGATGTTTCAGATGAGGGAGGTGAGACATTGCAGGTAATGGCAAGGTTCTCAAGGAAGATAATTAAACAGGTAAAAACAGGGGGAAAGACTAGGAGGGACAGAGATGAAGATGAAACCAGAGAGCAGGTTCTATAAGTAGAGTAGAATCCATTTTTAAAAAGTATAATATGCTTAACAAATGTAATGAAACGACTTCTTCAAGCAGAATACAGTTGACCTCTGATGGAAACATAAGAGGTCATAACACAACACAAATGGTTGTGTTCTTATGCACTGAGAAATTGGAGCTATTTCTTATTTCTGCACAGCAGAGTGCATCCTTGCTAACACAAATAGTCAAATTTTGATGTGAGCGAGAATTCCCTAGTTATCTTGTTCAAATGCAGAGGCCCTTGCCCTGTTCCTAGAAGTTCTGAATCAGAACCTGGACTGAAGCCAGTGCATGGAATTTTAAGAACCTCCCTTGGTATATCATAGCTATCACATTTCAAGAACCAGTGGGCCATTCTACCTTGATTAAAAACAGGCACATTTCTGAGTTCTTAAAACACAGAGCATTACAGAAAAGTTACCCTTTCTTTCTGGCCTGAAGCAGCGTGCACTAGGGGATAAATCTTGGCAAAAAGATCGTATATTTCAGACTATATTTTGGCTTCTCTGGGCCCTCGTGGATGTGCAGGGCTCAAACAGCCCTCCTGAAGAGGTTATTAAATCATATTTCTTCATCTAAGCAGGTAAACTTTTCAAGGTTGTAAGTGTATGTAATATTCTGATATTCTTACCAAATGGACACATAGCTAACATGAACTGAGAAACTGATTTATGTCAAAGCTTCTTCATTAGAATTATAGTGAGTTTCTTGACTAGCAATAACAGGTAGTATTAATTGGCAAATTGTTCAGTTATTGGCATAAAGCTAAGGGGCTGACGTTGTCTATCATCAAAGGGAAGAACCATATTTAACTTTATTACACTTTTAAGTGGCTTCTTTTAACTCAGAATTTTTAACAGTTTATATGAGTTTTATATTAAAAAAAAACAATTATGTCAGATTTTCTCTCCTCCACAAGGAAGGCATTGTTTATTTCAACCAAATAAAGTGCTGTGAACATACCTCAAATTAAATGGAACTTTATTTTTTAAAAATGACTCGAATAACTAGGCTAATAATACATAGGCATAGAATAAAAGGTATAATTTATTTAAAAAATCATGTAAACTCAATTAAAAATTGGCAAATAATAAAGCATCAAATAATTTCCAAAAAGAAGTCCTACTCTGCCATCTAGTGTTCAAATGAGTCACAGTTTAATTTGTATCAGATCTTTTTTTTTTTTTTTTGCTTTCTAGAGGCCATCATATTTATTACTTTGCCATAATACATGCAGAGAAACTACAGGCAGTTATAAATATACACGTGTACATTCTGTCACTCTCGTATTTTTTATTTTTATTTTTTTTTATTTTTTTAAATTTTTATTTTAACTTTAGTTTACTTTACATTACTGTATTGCTTTTGCCAAACATTAACATGAATTCACCACGAGTGTACAAGCGTTCCCAAACATGAATCCCTTCCCACCTCCCACCCCATACCATCTTACTTGATAGTATACATGTTTCAATGCCATTCTCCCATCTCATCCCACCCTCTCCCTCTCTCTCTCCCCCAGAGTCCAAAAGTTCACTCTATAGATCTGAGTCTCTTTTGTTGTCTCGCATACAGGGTCATCATCCCCATCTTTCTAAATTCCATATATATGCGTTAGTATACTATATTGGTGTTTTTCTTTCTGGCTTGCTTCACTCTGTATAATCGGCTCCAGTTCAATGCGCATTCTATGTGGGAGGTTGGAAGGATGGAGAAAAGAGAAAGTTGTCAAAGATAGATTACCACACTTCAGCTGAGATACCCTGGCTCTGTAGAACTGAGGTGTGATTCAAGAATCCATCTTTGGAAGAAGCACCCTAGTTGATCCTGTGTAGGTGGTTTCCCAAACGTGCATTACGAATTATTCAAATGTATCCTAATTATGGTACAGTCTTTAGACATACGAGGCAAGACAGTTTCATCACTGACCCGTGAATCACAGATGGTTGGAGTTCATAAATTACTGATCCCTTTCATGACTTGTAGACATTTTTGTGCATTTTAATAATGTTTTATCCCCAGTTTTCAACTATTGAATTCTCCAATAAAATGCATTATGTGACAGGCTTTTTTAAAAAAATTCTTCTTGAAATATTTTCCATGGGGAATATTTATTTTCAACAGGATTACATTTCTTTTGTTTGTATTATTTTCATCCTCATCACAGACTCACTTTTTTCCTGGTAGGATAATTATTGATGGAGCTAATCTAACGATATCTAATGTCACCATGGAAGATGAAGGTATATACTCATGTTCAGCTTACACTGCTCTGGATAGCATTGCTGATATGACGCAAGTAACTGTCCTTGGTAAGTGTACTAACTAATAGAGAAATCTTTGTTCATTTTTTTCCTCTATTACTGATTAAATTCACTGTTCTTGGCAATTAAGCCAATGATTATTAAGCCTGTGCCTATTTGTTAGTTTGAATTTTTCAATTAGTTACCTACTTTCAAATGCTTTTACCTCTTCTTATTCTAAAGAAGTTAAGTAATGCTTAATTTCTTTTTTCTGCTTGGGTACTGTTGCCAGAAGCAGTGGGAGGTAGGTGATGCTATCAGCAGAAAGAAAACTGAAGTATGCTTGAGTTCCCAGGACCCTTGAGCTGTATGCAGAGAAATGTGGCTGAGGGATAGAGGTGGGCTAGTGTGGAGAGGTCAGGGTGGGGTCCAGTGGTGATTAAACAGTGGTCCTGATCTAGCTAGAGGCCGGACCGAGTTCAATTCCCAGGGCCCCATTCGGAAGGAGAGGGAGGGACTTGAAGGGTTCTTATGCAGAGAAAGGCTTCTAATTTTTTTTTAATAATTCTAATTAGAAAGCAATGTGCATGCCCCTTTGGCATAATCAGTGCAATTATGCTTGCAGTCATCCATGTTTACAGCTTGTAGACTGCTGAATAGCTCTCCTAGTTTCCCTTCTGTATTCGGTCTCACCTGCTCTCTGAATCTGGAAAACGGTGGCCATGGATAAACCACTTACCCTCAAGCTTTCATTTGCTTTGGCCAGTGGGGAGCCATGGCAGGAGAGGTGGTAGGTGGAGGGTGTGTCCTCCGGATACTGCCTCCCTGCAGGCTGGCTGTGTGCCTCTGCCATAGTCATCTGCTCTGAGAGGCTTTGTCCACACAGCTCTCCCTGGTGGAATTCTAGTAACTGCCTGCGCCCCACCCCCACCCCTCACCCCAGATATTCTGCTCATATCTTTTGAGTCTTTATTACAAACTCATTGAATCACCTTAAGTTGTGAGAACTGTTTACTTTTTGCTAGAAGCCTGACAAAGACATTTTTCAGTTCAATTCAGTTCAATCACTCAGTCGTGTCCAACTCTTTGTGACCCCATGAATCGCAGCATGCCAGGCCTCCCTGTCCATCACCAGCTCCCGGATTTCACTCAGCCTCACATCCATCGAGTCCGTGATGCCATCCAGCCATCTCATCCTCTGTCGTCCCCTTCTCCTCCTGCCCCCAATCCCTCCCAGCATCAGAGTCTTTTCCAATAAGTCAACTCTTCGCATGAGGTGGCCAAAGTATTGGAGTTCCAGCTTTAGCATCATTCCTTCCAAAGAGATCCCAGGGCTGATCTTCAGAATGGACTGGTTGGATCTCCTTGCAGTCCAAGGGACTCTCAAGAGTCTTCTCCAACACCACAGTTCAAAAGCATCAATTCTTCAATGCTCAGCCTTCTTCACAGTCCAACTCTCACATCCATACATGACCACAGGAAAAACCATAGCCTTGACTAGACGTACCTTTGTTGGCAAAGTAATGTCTCTGCTTTCCAACATGCTCTCTAGGTTGGTCATAACTTTCCTTCCAAGGAGTGAGCGTCTTTTAATTTTAGTTTACTCATATTACTGTATTTCAGTGGCTAGCACTTAGTTTTCCTTTAGCTTGCTGACAGTCCTTAAAAGTGGTTTGGTGAGAGAAAGAGTTAATCACTCAATCATGTCCAACTCTTTGTGACCCCATAGACTGTAGCCCGCCAGGATCCTCTGTCCATGGATTTCTCCGGGCAAGAATACTGGAGTGGGTTGCCATTCCCTTCTCCAGGAGATCTTCCCAACCCAGAGATCAAACCCATGTCTCCTGCATTGTAGGCAGGTTTTTTAGTGTCTTAAGCCACCAGGGAAGTATCTTAAATGCCTTGACCATGTGTCTAGATAAATCCTTACTATTAACAGGCATTTGTATCCTTAGCACTCTGGTCACTGGGATTCACAGGGAGGTTGCCTCCCCTGGGTACAGAACTAGAAGAAAGAATTCAGTCCCTCTTGAGGTAGGCTGGTGGAAAATGAGTAAAGAGGCTGGATCTTTACTAGTGAAGCCATTGACCACTTTATTTCAAGTGAGATAAATGACCATCATGTTTCAAGTGAAACAAATGGCCACCTAAAATCCCCCCAAATGTTCGGTTTTTACCTATCAGATGATAGGTGGTATGGACTTGGTTCAAAAGAAAACTTTTAAGTATTTCAGCTACTTCAGGGAACTAAAGGCAGAACGTTTCAGTCCTTAGTAATCATTCCAGTAAGTGATTCACCGGATAAAATGGTTAAAATTCAGGTATAGTGGAGTTTGTCCCAGGTACAATTTTAAATGTCAATGTCAGGATCCATGGGCTTTGCCCTCAAGTATTTTGAGCAGTGGCAAGGAGACTGGCATCCCTACCACCTGATACATGCCACATAAATTTTCTTGTGAAATTTGATATGTCAGTTTTGTAATTAGGCTGCCGTCTTCTAGAACTATTAAAGTTTGATAATTTTAAATAGTGACTGTATGTACTATTTATTAATGAAGCAATTGCCAGATGTTTTTAGAAAGCAAATAAAATAATTAATATTTAATGAGATAGGGGGCATCCTCTTACCACTTCTTGAGTTTATACCTCTTTTGTCAGGTCAGTCTCTGATTTTAAGAAGCATATCCCCATAACTGAAAGTAACAAATGTCAAATCCATGTATAGTTTCTAAAAGACTCTTTTTCCTGGAAAGTAGTTTTTTTAAAGCATATGGTTGACCCTTTTCAATCAGAAGTTACTTTCAAAAGCCCTGCCAGAAGCATCCTTTAAGAGCAACATTCTTTTAGGCCTCAACTGCAGTCCATCTATCGTAGTTCCATGTGATTCTCAGAAAGAGCAGATTTTAATATCAGACAAAACAGGCTGCACTGGTTGTCTCAAGAAATCTGAGAAATAGTAGACTTAGTAAGTGCTGAAGACAAGCTTAAATTCTCTGAGTTCAGATATCCTCAAGCCTGTGGAGGAAATAAATTCTTACTTAGGGCTCTAGAGTAAATTACGATTTAGGATTCTACAGTGTGAACGTAGTCACTGACCACATTTTAAAAATAAACATGCTGTCTCCTGAAGTGAAAAGACAATGTTTCAGTATAAATTCCCAACACTTCTTAAATACAGGGATAATGGATGTTTTTTCCCACTTGGAGAAGAAAGCTCGCCTAAGAAGGTGTCATTAGATATGACTTTGATTGTCTCCTCTGAAAAAATGTGTTCTTGAATTTATGAGAGAAGTGAAACTAAATTTTAGAAGTCAGGGTCATTAGTGATACATTTTTTTTTTCTTTTACTGTTCCTTTTATGTTTAAAGTACCAGAAATTTCCGTGACTTTAACACACTTAAAATTTGTCATTGCCTACTCAGGTTTCTAGTCTCTGTCACAACATTTATCAGCTCAGTATCTTCTTCCAATATAAATCCCTTTCCTACTCTTCTTTAGAACTCCAGGTATGATATACTGATAATTCATTGTTATCAATGAAAAATCCAAAGCATGTTGAAAAGAAAGCCTAAATTCATGTTCTTATTTTCCTGTACTTATAGGACCTAAGTTTATGATTCTAATACGATAATTACATGCATGATTTAAGTGATAATACACTGTTTACTTAGTCACAAAACATTTATGTGCAAGGCACTGGGGATGTAAAGATGAATAAAGTATGGTTACTAATCTGGAAGATCTGTTTAGCCCCATACAAGAGATGAACCAAGCATATAAATAAGTGTATGAGCTGTATTAGTCATAGTAAAGGGAGGTAATATTTACAGTTGGGAACAGATGTGGATGAACCTGCATTTGGAATAGAACCAGAAGGTCAGGTGAGATTTGGCAGGTCAGAGTGGAGACAGGGGCATGGAGGGGAAGCAGAGGATTGCAGTGTGCCTGAGTGAGGAAGTGGGATTGACAAGGCAATGATCTGCCTTTTCCTTACCTTTGTTTTTCATTATTTATCAGATGTTCCGGATCCACCAGAAAACCTTCACTTGTCGGAAAGACAGAACAGAAGTGTTCGACTGACGTGGGAGGCTGGAGATGACCACAATAGCAATATCAGCGGTAGGGAAGTAGGGGTAGCTGTGCTCTCCAGAGTTAATATTAAAGCCATTGGTGCATGAGTGGATGATCCATAAAACAGCCTTTAAAACATTTAATATTATATATAAACCTTAGTATAACTTAAACATTCTCAGTCTTTTCTAATGTGTTTTTCTGTGTTCCCACTGCCAGAGTATATTGTAGAATTTGAAGGAAACAAAGAGGAGCCTGGAAGGTGGGAAGAACTGACTCGAGTCCAAGGAAAGGAAACAACAGTGGTGCTGTCTTTGGCTCCATATGTGAGATACCAGTTCAGGGTCATAGCCATGAATGAAGTTGGGAGAAGCCAGCCTAGCCACCCATCAGGCCATCATGAAACACCCCCAGCAGGTATGGACGCTCACACCTCAAGTTTCTAACAAAATATTTTAGTTTGCTGCATCCTTGAACATCTTTTTAAAAAAAGGATTGATGCCATGGTGTCGGAGTTTAGATTTCCTCCAGTAGAGAACTAACAACACAGAAAATAGTCAAAGGACATCAGTCTTGTAAGTTGTATATCAATGTTTGAGGAACATGAACAAGCATTATTCTGAGTAATTTCTGATAGCTGAGTATTATGTTAAAATCAGATACCATAAATAAGTTGTAAACTAAAGTTCAATATATATATTAAAGTCAACTTTCTCTTTATTTTTCTCATTTCAACTTTCTGAAGTAAAACTCTTGACATGTTATAGATGGTGTATTCAGTTTTTACTGCATGTAATGCCATTTTATGCATTTAGTGTATTTTTGTATCTCAATAGTTAAATAGATATCTAATATCTACCTAAAATCTCAAGATGCTTTAAAAAAAATTCTCAAGAACCAACATGCTGTAGTATATACAGAATTTAAAATACAATATTGTAAATGTGAGCCTTTAAAGCAAAATATTCATAGTGCTGAAA
>SJYQ01002977.1:862587-914430 GCA_006410935.1 Redunca redunca
AATATATTTTATTTATATGTTTTAAAAACACATAAATGTTATAAATTTGATTAGAATGTTGTAAAATAGAGTTTAACTGTGGTAGATAATTTAAGAAAGTTATTTCAGGCTGATTTCATTATAATCGATCCCCCAAAGTTTATGATTACTAATATTTTTATTAGAAATATTCTTAATCCTTTCCCATTCAAAAAAAAAACAACAAAAACCTACTGATAATTTTTCACTGTCTTTCGGTACATGGTCAATAAAGATTAATCATATCAAAAGTATGACCCCCTAAGGAACAGTCACCGCTTACTAAGCACTATTAGGCATTCTGTGTACTCATCAAATTCTGAGACCAATGTTGTCAAGAGAGCATCATTAATACTGTATCCTAGATACAGAAACGGGTCCACAGATAGACTGCCCCATCACCATACAATTAGAAATGAACAAAACTAGGATTTCCACATGAATATCTTTGAACTTCAAACTCTACTCATTTTCTCTTATATATATATATATAAAATATTAAAAGTTACTAAAATAGACTGTTTGAATTTTGCACAAAAGTTTGTGTCTGCTCCGATGACTTTGTTTTAATGCCATTTCTATACACTCCTCTATTTTGATGTTTCACGAACAAGTATTTTAACTTACTTGAAAGTAGGTTACCATTTAGCGATTCTAATTAATACCAGATTTCTGATACTGAAGTCACTGAAGTTTACAAGCATTTTTTAATGTATGCTGGAACATATTAATTTATTTCCACAACTCATTCCACATGTGATTTTTGGAAGAATTTTTACAAAATTTGATTTCCTTTTTTCTTCATCATTGATTGGTCTTATATGGTAACATTGCCCATATCTACAAAATATGTAGTCAATATTTTTATGTAAAACTAACACTTTATTCCCATTTCAGTGAGAGTAAGCTTTGCAAACTTAAAATTTGAAAATAATTGGCAATATACAAAAGTTAAATATAGTCAAGAATAGCATTATTTTCTTGAACCTATGGCCACAAATAGCTGCTACCACATTTAAAATTATGTTAGGATTTTATCCTTTTAGAGTATCTATTGTCTTTTAAATTCCATAGAAATTTCTATTAGATAGATGATATAACTGGATTAGATGACAGTAATAGTGTATAATTATCAGGTCACTTCCTCAGAGAAGTGCACCATTTTCCACTAACATTAGTTCATTAATTGTCACGACTCCTCTGGGAGGGCTATAGTAGCTCCACGCTGTCAGCAGTACATTCAGAGAAGCTGGGGCTACAGCTTTGTGATCTTACCCAGATGCATGCCCTGAGTCAGCAATGAAGAGAGAGCTGGGATCCGCAGTCCTTCCTACTGGTCATCCTATTCATAAATCACTCTGTCCCCACCCCCAAAGATACACAAGACTAATTACTAGTGCTCTCTTCTTGGAAGACTGGGTTTAAACTATGAAAGTGTTTACAGTTTGTCTTTGAAAAGTAAATGACATGTATTTAGTAATTAACTGACCAGAGGAAGGAAATAGAGATTTGGAACTAAGCTGACAATTACTTTCATAAGATATTCCATTGTGTTTCATGTCATTTTGAAATGTCAGAGGCCTAATAACTATAAGCATAACCAGTGAAGTTTAAGAACATTTACTCATCAGTTATTCTTTTGCATGAATTATCTTATAAACTGGAGTTAAATGCCAGCTATTTCCCCAAGTTGACAAGCACACAGTATAAATTGATTACCAGATCCCCTCCAAAGATTGACTTACAAAATGATTCCTATTTACAAGATAATGATCAGAGAGCAGCAATTTGTCTAAAAAAAAAAAAAAAGGAAGAAAACATGGATCTTTCACAAAAGGATTAAATAGGAACAGACTGGATGTCCCTAATTCTCTTTTGGTTTATGTCTTCTTTTTAGCAATAACTATGAATAAAAGTATTATGAGGTCCTTGGTTTATATATGGCAGTCAAAACTAGTCTTTGTTTTCCTGAATGTATAATCTAGTTGGAGGGACAGACAATAGGCAAATACAGGAGAAATAAAATAATATCATTATGAAACAGTCAGTGGAAAAAAATAATATACAAACTTGTAACTTATTAGTGAATGTGCATTTACTCATTGATAAGTGAACCTTATTTTACAGTCAAAATGGATTTCAGTTATATTATTTAACTCATGTTCTATGGTATATACATTATCTTTATAAATTTGGCACAGTAAATATTAAGGACTCACTTTTTTTAAAGTGACATTAAATTTTAACTTAATGATAAAACTACTCTTTTTAGTTAACATTATCTTCTAAGATAATGATGAGTTGATACTTTATTCTTAAGTATAAATGTATTTGTTACATTTGAACTTCAATAAAATAGCAAATATCTAATCTCACAGATTCCAGAAAATGATCAAAACAAACAAAAACCCATTTCATTAATGTTTGGGAAATAGCAACTTGTCCAGTTACCTGGTTATATGATCACAGCCAAGTGGTTTAAGCCCTCTAAAGGATGTAGGACTTATCGTTTCCACTACAATTGTAATCAGAAAACCACCAGCCTTAAAATGAACTTAAGCAGTACAAAAAAATCTATCCAGTTTCTAGTCAGTATAACCTTGCTTTGTTCATAGATCTCTTTGAAAATACAATAGAAGTACAGTTTTGTTCTAGAAAATTATACATAGTTCTACTAGCAGTTCTATGGGTTTTCAGATCCTTTGAAGGGCATCCACAGACCCCATCTAGAGATGCCTAGACATCAAATTAAGAACCTCTTATAGAGATGCCTTTCTTATGAGCAGCTTCATGAGGGGAAGGAATGCTGGTGATCTTCCCCCACTCCCCACCTCACATCCCTGGTTACTGTGGTTTGTTATCTTTGTTTGGGATCTATTTGTGAATTTGTTGAAGTTTTGTTGTCCACTGTCTGAAAGCCAAATATGAAGTATTCCTGCAGTTTCTTTGGGAGTCTAGGCACCAAGGAGGCTGGCAATTTAGGTAAGATTTTTTCTTAACAGTGTTACCAGGGTGGCACAGTTTAAAATTTTTCAGAGAGCTTAATCAAATGCAACTATTTTTCTTGAAGCAAAACATGCATAAACTGAATAATAGTATTTGTACATATTTATTGTCAGTTGGGAGTGAAGGTAGTTGTAATTCCAGATTGTAGAATGGAACTAAAAGCTTGTGGCCTGACTTATCTGGGCAATGTGACAGCCTCTGGTAAGTCTATCTATATGTGCGTAGGAAATATCTTGGAGCAAAAGTTTGAAAGCAAAATATAAACAGTGACTGTGAAAAATCTCAGAAAGCTTTTGATTTCATATTTTTTCCTTTTAGAGAATTTAACTATTAACCCTAGAATAAGCACCAGACTTGAAACTATTGTGCTGTATACTACTGTTCTTTTAACTTTATTCCATCTAATCCCTCTATTAAGAACTTATAAATTAATCTGGGTCAAGAAGTATTGCAAATTCTATAAAAACATTACATATGGTTATTGAATCACTTGCATATATAGACAAAATTATTAGTTATATAAGTGACTCTTATAAATCTATGGCTAAAATCAAATTTTTATGTGTTGTATATAATTGATTCATTTAAATGCATATTCCCATTTTCGTGATATTAAACAGATGGGTTAAATCACATTAATGTTTTTTTAATTAAAGTATTATTTAATTAAAAGCTAGAGTGGAAATAACCAATCTCCTATTCGAGAAATTCCTCCAGTAAATATTTCTATACAGCAAAATAAACTGGAGGATGGGGAACGCTTTCTCGTAAAAGAGACAGAAAGAGAATGGGCAAAGAGCTGAGTACTATTGTATTATAAAGAGGAGCTACATCTTCTGGGTACTGGTGTACACAAATACATATAATCCAAAAATGTTTATTTGCTCTCTCTCTTCTCTTAGAAGGAAGATGGGGGATAATGTATAGAGTCAGATGGAAAGAGTTTTGACTGAAAAGCCATGGAAAAAAATCCCATTTATATTTATGGATCCTGGAGTAGGAAATGGCAGCCCACTCCAGTATTCTTGCCTGGAGAACTCCATGGACAGAGGAACCTGGCAGGTTACAGTCCCTGGGGTTGCAAACAGCAACTAACACTATACTTAGGGAACTCATAGCCATGTCCTTTTCATTTCTGCAGTATTTAGGAATGAAAAAAATAGAATATAGAAGAAAGTGTGAAGAAAAGCTAAAACTTTCTATGGAAATTCTTAGTAAGTTCTTTCATATATGAACAGTTAGAATTAACCACAAGGGCATAATCCAGATAGCGAAATTGTGGGATTCTTTCTACTTGGGGAAGGGAGCAACTCTCAAGCTTAAATGAACAGAATGACAAAACTTTTCACAAGCATTTCCAAACCAAAGAGGGGGATTAAAGATCTCACCAAAGGTGATCCCTTTTTTGCCACATTTCTTGTACCACTTAGGGTGGCTTCTCTGTCCCCTGATTCAGCGTATCTGTGATCACGCCGACCTTCTGTTTTAGCCTTTGAAAGCCATGGAGCAGAATGGACCTGGACTGGAGTACAGAGTGACCTGGAAGCCACAGGGAGCCCCGGTGGAGTGGGAGGAAGAGACAGTCACCAACCACACCCTGCGGGTGATGACACCTGCCGTCTATGCGCCATACGACGTCCAGGTCCAAGCCGTCAACCGCCTGGGCTCTGGCCCTGAGCCACAGTCGGTGGTTCTCTATTCTGGAGAAGACTGTAAGTGATGCACCAGACAGCCACCACTTTAGAATAGCTTCTCTTAAGTAGATTGCACCCCTGTCGAGGAGCATTTTTGAGCAAGTACTGCATGCAAAGAGGCTATACTTAGAGTGGGAGATAAAAAGAAATTGAACACATGGCTTCTACTTTAGAGCTGACTTGCAGGAGAGTTGTCAGAGGGGTGGTGAGGAAGAACATTGAAAGGTTTAATTTTATTTAGATTCCCCCAAAAAACTACTTCCATAATGAACATCAAAGACCTGGAACCATCAGTGCACACCATTCAGCAGCATGACTCTTAGAAGGTGTCCAATCATATGTGCCCTTACTTGTCAAGGACCTCCTGACAGCTGCCTGCTGCCACAGCCTGGTCTCAGGGCTGGAGCCTTCCTAAGGAAGGGGAGGTGCAGACCCAGATTTCCATACAGAAGCACTCACACGCAGAATTTTGAGGTACTAAAGACATGATTTTATTATCAGATATTTATACCCTAAGAACTGCTGCAAATAAATTTTTGGAAAAAGGAAAGACACTGCATTGCAAATAACTAGATGCTGCTGCTGCTAAGTCGCTTCATTCGTGTCTGATTCTCTGTGACCCCAGAGACGGCATCCCACCAGGCTCCGCCATCCCTGGGATTCTCCAGGCAAGAACACTGGAGTGGGTTGCCATTTCCTTCTCCAGTGCGTGAAAGCGAAGTTGCTCAGTCGTGTCCGACTCCTAGCGACCCCGTGGACTGCAGCCCACCAGGCTCCTCCATCCATGGGATTTTCCAGGCAAGAGTACTGGAGTGGGGTGCCATTGCCTTCTCCGAAATAACTAGATAGTAGGCATTATTCTCATTGTTCTTACAGTATCCGAAGTAATATTTTGATCCAAGAAAAGAAGAAGGGCAGGAATGTGAAACGACTAGCTCCTCCTTTACCTGCTACCTGTGTTCTCACTAGGAATTCCCTGGTGGCTCAGACGGTAAAGCATCTGCCTACAGTGCTGGAGACCCGGGCTCAGTCCCTGGGTCAGGAAGATCCTCTGGAGAAGGAAATGGCAACCCACTCCAGTACTCTTGCCTGGAGAATCCCATGGACAGAGGAGCATAGTGGGCTCCTACAGCCCATGGCTTCGCAAAGAGTCGGACACGACTGAGCGACTTCACTCTCACTCTCTCTGTTTTCACTACTCAGGTCCCCTCAGTGGGAACTAATACATTAGTCTTGGCTGCGGTGGGTTTGGTTTACTTCTCTGTAGTTAGCTTCCCTGTAGAATGGGGATAATAATAATAATACCATTTGATGGGACTGTTCTAAGGATTATGTGAGCCAATCCAGGATAGGCTCTCAGAACAGTGTCTGACACACAGAATATGCTCAATTAATGTTATTCATCAAACTCCCAAGTCATTTGAGTTATAATATTAGTCTAGTTAACATGTTTCCAAGGCACGATGCCCACGGAGGATTTCATTGTCCACTGTTTTCCGTTACCTTGCTCACACAATATCCATCTGGACAGGGGCTTTTCTCAGTGCAGTACAGGCCCTCCGCTTCTCTAGAAACCTATTAATATTGGGGCCCTGAAACTCTTCTGTAATGGGAAACCCTCTTCATTCCATTTGAAACAGATTCGAGAAAAGTGCTTTCCTCAGATTAAAAAAAAAAAAAGAAATGAAGGATCACCTTTAGAAAAGGATCCTAATAATCATGTTTGGATTATTTGAAAGCTAATCCTTCTTATGTGCCCAACAGATCCTGATACAGCTCCTGTGATCCAAGGAGTGGATGTTATAAACAGCACATTAGTTAAAGTTACCTGGTCAACAATTCCAAAGGAAAGAGTACACGGACATCTGAAAGGATATCAGGTTTTTATCATAGCTTTTCTTCTTCTCATTGTTAAATTAATATATTTCCTGTAAGTAAGACTGATTTCAGAAGCTCAAAGAGAAATCTATCACTGGTGATACACTGTTGTTCGGTCCCTAAATTGTGTCCAACTCTTTGCTGCCCAATGGACTACAACACGGCAGGCTTTTCTGTCTTTCATATTCATGTCCATTGAGTTGGTGATATGTTAAAGGGTTCCTATTCTCATTGCAGGTAAACTGGTGGAAGACAAAAAGCCTGTTGGATGGAAGGACACATCCCAAAGAAGTAAACATTCTGAGATTTTCAGGACAAAGAAACTATGGAATGGTTCCTTCTCTGGATGCCTTTAGTGAATTTCACTTAACAGTCTTAGCCTATAATTCCAAAGGAGCTGGTCCAGAGAGTGAGCCTTTTATATTTCAAACACCAGAAGGAGGTGAGACAGTTTAGGATTAATATCTAGTTTATAAATAACAATTTAAAATAACAAATATCCCGATGGTCAAAACATTTCCTCCCTTATTATTAGTTAGGTTGTACACATGTCATATGAGTTGGCTCCTCAATTTAATAAAAAGAAAAAAACTATAATTTTTTAAAGAAATTTTACTGATTGGAGTGTCTGTTGTTGGTTTTGTGTTTTCCAGTACCTGAACAACCAACTTTTCTCAAAGTCATCAAAGTTGATAAGGACACTGCCACTTTGTCCTGGGGGCTACCCAAGAAATTGAATGGAAACTTAACTGGATATCTATTGCAGTACCAGATAAGTGAGTACATGTTTGAATTAGATTCACCTATTAATATTTCATTTTTTTTTGGTTGAATATTTGGTTTTCCATGCTGAGAATCTATGGTTGGTAGGCTGGCATACTTACTTATAGCACAGGGGTTTGTAAACTGGCTTAGAGATCAAATCGAGCCTGCTGCCTGTTCTTACAAGTTTTATTGCAACATGGCCATGTCCACTAACTTATATTTGTCTATAGCTGCTTTCTTACTACAGTGGCAGAGCTGAGTAGTTCCAACAGAGATCACATAGCCCACGAAGGCTAAAATATTTACAGTCCAGTCCTTAACAGAAAGCTTTGCCAGTTCTTGTTTTGAGGGGAGAAAAGCAGTGTTCATAGATGGCAGAAAATATGCATTTTAATATGTATATAGGTATTGCCAGGTGGCTCAGTGATAATGCAGGAGTTATAGGAGACCCAGGTTTGATCCCTGGGTTGGGTAGATATCCTGGAGAAGGAAATGGCAACCCACTTTGGTGTTGTTGCCTGGAGAATCCTATGGACAGAGGAGCATGGTGGGCTTTAGTCCACAGGATCACAAAGTGTTAGACACAATTGAGCACACACACACTCTTACATATATAAGATACCTTGAGAATTAGGAAATATGCAAAGAAAAAAGTTAGTAAATGATGTAGTGGATAGAGAATAGATTGGTGGTGGTGGTAGCACCAGACTTGGAAGTTGGGAAGGAGTGGGAGAAATGGGTGAATCGCTTGTTTGTATTTTTAGTTTAAGTAAATTAAATTTAAAAATTGTAAACAGAAAAAGAAGTGATGTAATGGAGATTCAGAGCACACTGACTTCCACCCTACCCTGCCTCTTCTGTCTCTGAGGCATGTTTCCAGTCTCACCTCTGCATATAGTTGTCTTTGTAGAATCCTGCTTCTGTAGCCCACTGCTACAGTCATGTCACACTGAGAGGACTAGAGTTGTCTTTGGACCACCACACAGGCTCTCCCCATTTGCTGTTGTGCCATTAAGTTAAAAACAATATGTTTAGATGAAAGCGGATTATTTTAATCATAGCACCTCCCATCTGTTACAGTCTTCAAATCTAAGTAGCAGCTCAACATGGAGATGAGGGGACTGAGCTCATAGGAAAATTTGAAACTTAGAAGGCATGAATTGCTAAACAGCAGGAACATCAGGTCTATGGAAGCCCAGTCTACACTGCTTGCATAGGTCAACTGGATCATAACCCTGAACTGCCATCAATCCCTTCAAGGCTTGCAGCAGTTCAGGCCAGGTATCAGCTTTAGCTTCTGTTTTGCTTTGAGTACCTATGATTAAACAGGTACAGGCATAACCCTAATAGAGGCAGCGGTTTAGCATTTCTGAGTATTGGCTAGTTAGCAGGATCGGTAAAAATTGAGTACTCTCCCTTCATTTTTCATGAAAACAGGGAGTCTATGAGGTATGTAGCATCACTACTTTATGGATGAGAAGTATGCAGAGTTCACTTACAAAAAGTCATTCAGTAAAACAAGTGTTATGTAAACATTGAAACCCAGCTCAGTCATTCTAGATGCTGAGCTCTTGAAAGTGAAAGTTGCTCAGTCATGTCTGATTCTTTGCAACCCCGTGGAACAGTCCATGGAATTCTCCAGGTCAGAATACTGGAGTGAGTAGCTATTTCCTTCACCATGGGATCTTCCAACCTAGAGATCAAACCCTGGTCTCCCATATTGCAGGCAGATTCTTTACCAGCAGGGAAGACTTTAAGTCTCTTAATTCCACAAACTGGATTTCAAACATGTAGGAAGCACTGAAGAAATACTTGAGAACTTTTCAATGTCAACTTTATTTGGTAAAGATAGATTTTATCTTTATTCTAATAATAGAAAAACTGAATATTAAATAAATTCCTACCTTCATGTTGATCTGTATATAATATCTAAACTTATTTTAAAAACAAGTGCTTAGAATATATAGAGAAAAAGCTGAAATATTAAAATCACTATGGTTACTGTACTACTTGATATGTGGACTTTCAATAAAATACCGACTTTATATTTACTTCAGTTCAGTCACTCAGTCCAGTCCAACTCTTTGCGACCTGATGTACTGCAGCACGCCAGGCCTCCCTGTCCATCACCAACTCCCACAGTTTACTCAAACCCCTGTCCATTGAGTCGGTGATGCCATCCAACCATCTCATCCTCTGTCGTCCCCTTCTCCTCCCACCTTCAATCTTTCCCAGCATCTGGGGTTTTCCAGTGAGTCAGTTCTTCGGATCAGGTGGCCAAAGTATTGGAGTTTCAGCTTCAGCATCAGTCCTTCCACTAAATATTCAGGACTGATTTCTTTTAGGATGGACTGGTTGGATCTTTTTGCCATCCAAGGGAATCTTAGGAGTCTTCTCCAACACCAGAGTTCAAAAGCATCAATTCTTTGGTACTCAGCTTTCTTTGTAGTCCAAATCTCACATCCATACATGACTACTGGCAAAACCATAGCTTTGACTAGATGGACCTTTGTTGGCAAAGTAATATCTCTTCTTTTTAATGTGCTGTCTAGGTTGGTCATAGCTTTTTTTCCAAGGAGCAGGCATCTTTTAATTTCATGGCTGCGGTCACCATCTGCAGTGATTTTGGAGCCAAAAAAATAAAGTCTATTGCTGTTTTCACTGTTTCCCCATCTATTTCCCATGAAGTGATGGGACCAGATGCCATGATCTTCATTTCCTGAATGTTGAGCTTTAATCCAACGTTTCCCTCTGCTGTTTAGTTTTTCGCCTTCTGCTATAAGGGTGGTGTCATCTGCGTATTTGAGGTTATTGATAATTCTCCCAGGAATCTTGATTCTAGTTTGTGCTTCATCCAGCCCAGAGTTTCTCATTATGTACTCTGCAAATAAGTTAAATAAGCAGGGTAACAGTTTACAGCCTTGATGTCCTTCTTTCCTGATTTGGAATTAGTCTGTTGTTCTATGTCCAGTTCTAACTGTTGCTTCTTGACCGGCATACAGATTTTTCAAGAGGCAGGTCAGGTGGTCTGGTATTCCCATTTCTTTCAGAATTTTCCACAGTTTGTTGTGGTCCATACAGTCAAAGGCTTTGGCATAGTAAAGCAGAAGTAGGTATTTTTCTGGAACTCTCTTGCTTTTTCAATGATCCAATGGATGTTGGCAATTTGATCTCTGGGTCGTCTGCCTCTTCCAAACCCAGCTTGAACATCTGGAAGTTCACAGTTCACATACTGTTGAAGCCTGGCTTGGAGAATTTTGAGCATTATGTTACTAGCATGTGAGATGAGTGCAATTGTGTGGTAGTTTGAGCATTCTTTGGTATTCATTTGGATTGGAATGAAAACTGACCTTTTCCAGTCCTGTGGCCCCTGCTGAGTTTTCCAAATTTGCTGGCGTATTGAGTGCAGCACTTTCACAGCATCATATTTTAGGATTTGAAATAGCTCAACTGGAATTCCATCCCCTCCACTAGCTTTGTTCATTGTCATGCTTCCTAAGGCCCACTTGACTTGGCATTCCAGGATGTCTGGCTCTAGGTGAGTGAGCACACCATTGTGATTATCTGGGTTGTGAGGATCTTTTTTTGTACAGTTCGTATGTGTTTTCTTGCCACCTCTTCTTACTATCTTCTACTTCTGTTAGAACCATACCATTTCTGTCCTTTATTGTGCCCATCTTGGCATGAAATGTTCTGTTGGTATCTCTAATTTTCTTGAGATCTCTAGTCTTATATCTATACTTATTTAGCTATCTATTAAGTGATTGAAATATTCTTAGATGGCTTATCTATTTCTGTGGCTATATGTTCTAAATAGTTGTTGAGTGTGTATATGAGAGCTGTCCATGTACTTTGCTGAATTCTTAGATTGACTGTGGCAGTTTTTCAATTGACTTGGTGGTATTTACAGAAGTGGTCTCTAGTAATCTACCAAGAGTGATTATTTTACTTCTTTCCTATGTTTGTATTAGTCATTTTTCATTTCCATTTATCTCACTGCATTATATCTACAATGAAGGCATTTTTAAGTTAAAGAGTAAATATATTTTTAGGGTCTCTTGGACCAAGTGTGAAGAGTAAGTTTATTCTAGCCCTTTTCTTACCACGAATGTTTGCACAATCTTGAACATACCATTTCATCTTGGATTATTCTTTTGGTAGTCTTATAGTACTTTGTGCTCTTGAACAAATATCAAGATCTTGCTATGATGCAGGTTCTTTGAAAGGCACTATCTAAATCATATTTTTCCATACAGCACTTTACATAGTACTAAGTATACAGTAGAGATTTTAAAATACATTAAGTTATCAGTTTCTTGAGTCTTTATATCTGAATACTTGTTCAGTGCTACCTATTAAACCAAAACCTATAGAAGACTCTGGTAAATCACTGTTCAAATTTTTACAATAAAAGATTAAAAAGTACTTAGCTCAGATGGTAGAGAATCTGCCTGCAATGCAGGAGATCTGGGTTTGATCACTGGGTCGGGAAGATCCTCTGAAGAAGGAAAGGGCAACCCACTCCATGGGTTCTTGCCCGGGACATCCCATGGACAGAGGAGTCTGGCGGCCGAAACTCCACGGGCTCACAAACAGTCAGACATGACTAAGCGACTAATACACAGACACACACAAGTCAAGGATAGAATGAAAATATATCAGTGAGGGGAAGCTCATCATTGGTAATAGGTATGGTAAAGCTGGAGTGGTTGTCCAGTGTAGCATAGTGATTAAGAGCATGGGCTCTGGAGTTAAAAGGCTGTGGTTCAGATTCAAATCCTAGTTTGCCAGTTAGTGGCTCTAGATCTAGGCAGTGTGTTTATTCTTGCCAGATCTTAAATTACCCATGGATAATATGTCATAATAATTGTATCTACCTCATAGAATTGAGTTGATACCTATGAATAATTAAGATGGCAGGCCACAAGCATAAATAGAAGCAGAAATAAGGCATAAGATAACTTGAATGGTTAAGACTACAAAATCCGAGGTGTTGATGTCCATGTTTGTTTCTTTAGTAAATGACACTGATGAAATTGGAGAGCTAAATGATATCAACATTACAACTCCATCAAAGCCCAGCTGGCGTCTCTTGAACCTCAATGCAACTACCAAGTACAAATTCTACTTGAGGGCTTGCACTTCTAAGGGCTGTGGAAAACCAATCACTGAGGAGAGTGCTACATTAGGAGAAGGGAGTAAGTACCGGAGGTTTATGCCTGCTCCATTTTAAACTGCTCTGAAAGGAAGGCACCGTGGTAGTCACTATAAATCAGAAATGATTGTGCTCTCAATCTGTCTGACCTTCTGTTTTCCACTGATGTCCAGAATTTATTTTCTTGTTTCTAAAGTTCACATTGACTCAATTTATGGATTTCTGCACAACAGTAATCAAACTGTAGCCTCAGTGTATATAAGGTCAGGAACTATAATTTTAATTAAAATAGAGGGCTATAAGGCCACAAAGTTAGTCATAAGGTTAGTAGAGCAGGTATTTTTCTTTTGGAAATGTTTCCTCCCAGAAAAATGTTTGCTTCTTGCACTGGTAGACATTTTGCAACACTGATCTAACACATTTTACCCTCATGTCATGACTCATCTATACAGTGATTCATATACCAATTTTATTTTACTGTCTACTGGATGATGCCAAGTAATTAGCTTGAAAATGGCTCCTAACTGTATCATTTCATTTGTATAGTTCGCCTAATTCAATTTTACTTTCCTATTTTTTTCCCAACTCAGGCCATTTCCCTTCCAAAATTATTTCTCCAATTATGATTTTAGAAATATTTGTACTAAGCTTTCTGTGTTATCAACAGGGCATTAGGAGATAAAATAAGGTAAAACAAGAAAGGGAAGTGGATTGGGGAAAAGGATAAACACACTTTTAAGCTTAAAAAAGAGGGCCTTGCATTGAATTCAAGTTGATGAGACCTAGAGGGGTATTGGAGGCTGGCAAAACGAAATGGGAGAGCGCAGGAAGGGAAATATAAACAAGTCATTTGTGTATTATGTACTATGCATCCACTATTCTGGATGCTTTCCCAAATTTTAGATTTAATGAAACATAGAATCCATGGAAAAAAGAGAAAATAGTAACAAAGAAACTTGAACTATCATTTATATAATATATATATTGCAGTGTATTTAAATTCATGAATCACTGTGAAATGAATGTGTAACTGGTTATGCTGTGACCTTGTTCAGTTTGTTTCTTCCTCTCATTTTGTTCCTATTCAGTGTAAATACTGAAGAGCTTACGTTTTCCTAAGAGTTCCTATATACTCAAAACTTTCTTTTATGGGGGAATGTGTATATATACATGTGTAATACACACACACACACATATATATATATATATGTGAGANTATATATATGTGAGAAACAAAATAGTTTCTCTCAAAAACTCAAATTGTTCCCAAGGATGAATTGGACACCAAGTGAATTGAACTTATTTATCTACTTTTAATGGTGACTGAAAACACTCAGTAACTAAAAGGTTCTTATTCCTCTAGAGTTCAAATGGTTAACAAGTGTCTGACACCAAGAAAATAAGTCAGAATAGTGGTAATCTAAATATGCAACTGTAGTATTTTCTAAAACAGAGTTTAAGGGCAGGGGACGGTTGCTTTTATTTAAGGACCAACACTATAATATATATCAGAAATGCTAGTCCCATTCGTGGCGATTAGCAGCATGTAAGAAAAAATCACAAAATTGTCTTATACTAGTCATGCATTCTCGTATATATGGAAATATTGGCAAATTTGGGCTTGGTCGCATTGACAAGTTGTTTTCAGAGGGTGGAAAATGCTGTTTATGTGGCTATAAAAAGGATGCTACTCTTCTGCAAATTCAAAATATATATAATGTGCTTGAGCGTCTTATAGCATTCTTCACTGTCATGTGTCATGATTTGAAAGTGTTTCTTACTAGTATGTTTGTGCTCTTTTTCAGGATTCTGCAATGTCAGCTACTGTCCCTTCCCCTGTTGACACTGAATTTTCTTATAGGCCTATATTGCCATATTTACAGAAAAAACAACTAGTCTTTTCTGTAGTTTTCAGCATGATCTTTGGGGAAAAATGAAAAACATATATATTTCTATTGAGAATATCCATCTTGCTATTACTAAATACTCTAAAAATGTTAACTTTTGTGCAAATTGGAATCTGTTTCTGTGTATCCTTCTTTTCTTTGCTCTGCCTGGATGGTGCATTTTAAGGTCATCTGGCATTAAATCAGAGAATGGGATTTGATACCAAGCATTTTTTTCCCCCCATCATTTTCTGCTTGTCACTGATTTTCAGGTGGCTCGCATTCCATAATCTAAAAGGGGGGTAAAATCGAGTTAATCAGAAATATTCTTGTGTTATTACTGATTGCAATAAAATACTTGCTTTGCTCTATTTTTCAAAAGCTTGTGCTATTTAATGGAACACTAAATTTATGTTTTTTAAAGGCAAGATTGTGTTTTGTTTCAATAGTGTTCAATCTTGAAGGTTTTCTTCAACTAATATAACTAGTCTTATTCTTCTCACGGTGCCATTTTTAATGATGTCTTTGTGTTATCAGTAACTATATAATCAATTTTTACTCTGTGTTGAAAAGTTATACCTAAATTTTAACATGTGACACATTCTCATTTAAAGCCTTTAAACATTATTAAAACATTTTATTGAGTTAATTCTTAGCAACATTATGGATNAGTGTAAAGTTCTCAAACACTTCAAAATGTCAATCACATTTCATTTAAAAGTACCTATAAATCTGCACTTTTATGTAGCCTAAGTTTCTAGAAATTTCAAGCATTTAATATTTGAGTATATTATGCTGTTGTATCAGTACTTATGAAAATGACCAAGGCAAAGGAAAGAGTGTAGATTAAAGATTTTAATGCCATATGCTTTCAATTATAAGCCAAAATCTCCAAATCTGGTTCCTACGAGGTTTGTGAAAGTCCAAATTGCACAAAGTGACATTGTATAATTTTTTGAAGTCTGTGTTTGGTTTTAAACCATTCATATGACCATACAAATTTATAGCATCATTTCATCGACAAGTGTATCATTTTTAAAGGACATGAATTAAGTTCATATACTCCATTTCAGCACATTAAAAAAGAAAATCTTGAAATGTTAATTTTCTTCATCTTCTGATAATTCAGAACTGACAGAAAAAATGCTACAAATAGATCTCTTATTCATCTCAAATAACTACTTTTTTGCTTTTCATGTCCTACTTTTCAGTGATTACAATTCATATGAATTAACTGTGTACATTTCTTAGGTAAAAGTGTCGGGAAGATATCAGAAGGAGTAAATCTTACTCAAAAGATTCACCCAGTAGAGGCATTTGAGCCGGGAGCTGAACATGTAGTTCGCCTTTTGACTAAGAATTGGGTTGATAACAATAGCATTTTTGAAGATGTAATTGAGACAAGAGGGAGAGGTGAGAAATGAGATTCTGTTTGGAGCCATCTTAGACAATACATCTATGCTCTGTAGATTATTTACTTTTTTTACATACTTCCTATGTTGAAAATGTGAAGTACGTTAGCTGTAAAAACCATAGTGTCAATTTGTTTGGGCATAGTGTTTTAAAAGTATTGAAATGAAAAATGTCTCACCAGCGTCCAGACTTACCTCTTAATTGTTTTTAATCAGAGTAGTTGCCTAAAAATGTCTGTGGCTAATTAACATGTTAATAACAAAAACTAAAACCCCAGACTCTCCTTGGCAATCTGCATGTAACCAAGGCAGCTTGTGCTTTTGCTTGCTTGCTGCTGCTACTGTGTTTACCTTGATCTGTCTCTACTGTTTCTCTTTGGTTTTCATCCTCAGAGTCAAATGCAGTTTGAGAGGGCCCTTTCTGAACAGTGAATTAACGATTTATCAGGATTCTCCTGATGAACTGTACTTCAAATCACATACCCTCTAGGGGCACTCCAAGGACAAAAGTGATGCTATTCTGTATGTTTAAAAATGATGTTTAATGTTCCCAAAAGGGGCTTAATTTCAAAGACTGTTTCCAGTACTCAGTGTGCCCTCTCTTTGCACAACAGAATATGCTGGTCTGTACGATGACATCTCCACTCAAGGCTGGTTTATTGGATTGATGTGTGCAATTGCTCTACTCACACTAATATTGTTAACTGTTTGCTTTGTGAAGAGGAACAAAGGTGGAAAGTACTCAGGTAAAGTTGTTTCTTTCGATGACTTTAAATTTTACTAAATTCTACTTACCTGTTTAGGCCATCCCAGGTAGCTCAGATGGTAAAGAATCTGCCTGGAATGCAGGAGACCTGGGTTTGATTCCAGGGTTGGGAAGATCCCCTGGAGGAGGAAATGGCAACCCACTCCAGTGTTCTTGCCTAGAGAATCCCATGGACCAAGGAGCCTGGCAGGTTACAGTCCATGGGGTCGCAAAGAATCAGACACGACGGAGCGATTAACACTTTCACACTTTACATTTAATTTCTAGGAGAGCTTCGTAAGAGACATCTTCAGTTGTTTTAATTACACATTAAAGTCTA
This sequence comes from Redunca redunca, assembly GCA_006410935.1. Lineage (NCBI taxonomy): Eukaryota > Metazoa > Chordata > Mammalia > Artiodactyla > Bovidae > Redunca > Redunca redunca. The sequence continues at coordinate 879,487 of SJYQ01002977.1, forward strand.
TTTATATTAGTACATTAGTTATATACTGTACTGAGAGGAAAAGAAAATTCCTCTATTAACCAAAGGGTATGTATGTATGATCAAGAAAATTATTTCCAGGCAGTTAGTTGTTTTATGAATAAAAGTATTTCATCTTTTTTTAAAATGAAATGTTCATTTCTAGGATATAAAATAGGCTTTAGAGAGGCATATAATACTTCCATGCTTCTATTTTCTATCTGTAAAATATCACAGATGTTAGGGAGACTTATTAAATCACACACATATATTTTAATAGTATGCCTCTCTATAGATTCATGACCCAGAGATATTTTGCACTAGTACATTCTAATAGTACTGGGTTCACTAGTCAGCTTGTTAACTTAACCATTGTTGGGAACGCATCCCTTATTCCTCTGATATATATCAGGTATAATACCTCTTGAATTAATGATACATAAAATAGAAATAAAAATCATCCTAGTTAATAGCTGGTGTTAACTTCATTCAATTTTTAAATATATTTTATCTTTTTAGATATATATATATATATTGTTGTTGTTGTTACTATTATTTTTGCTCAGTATTCATGATGCTTTTATAGAGGGGGAAGGATTTACATGCCAGTGCTATTTGTTTGTTGTTGATCAGATCAGTATGAAATTCTTTACTGGCTTCTGATTCATCCAGTATATGTTTTGGGGAGCCCATTAGGTATATTCAGCAATCAAACCAGAGAATAATTTCTAAAGTTTTGTAACATTACATAGAATGCTTATGCAATTATACCCCTTTTCTTGTGAATACTGAATTCTTATGAATTAGAGTTTCAATGACTAATGGATGTTCTAGGTAAGTAACTGAAAACTGTAAAAAGAATATGCAACAAATTGTCCTTTGTGAAGTGTTACCTTATCCAGATTCTGAAGGAGTTTCTTCAAGTTGTGCTCTTAAACACAAGTCAGCATTTCACACTGTAGGAAAACCAAGAGAAATTCTCATCTCTCTGCGATTAAGTAGTAAAAGGTGCCATGACAGGGGATTTTAGTTCGAGGTTTCTGAGCACAATGACGCAGCATCTTTGTGTTCTGTACCCCACTGTTCAGAATAAATCTCATTTAACCTATGGTATTATAGACTTGAATATTCTGATTATTGAGGCAGTTTGGAGTAAGAAGAGAACAGCCAAATGATGGACTTTTTAGTCCTTTAGTTTAACAACATAGATCTGATATCAGCCAAGGACATTTTCAGGAAGTTTAGCATTGTAAAATGTACATACAGTAATTTGGTGTTTACTGAGAGACTGTAACTAGGTTTGACTCTTTCATTAAGACATGTTGCCCACATAATACTAAATTCGTGTATAACTGCACCAGGCTGTAACTCTGGTAACAAAAAGGTGAAAGATGAGTGAATAGGTACAGACACAAAACACTTGATGTATTAACAGTGCTTTGAAGAAATATGTCTTTAAAAATGATTCATATTACTCCTCTACCTGTGCGTGTGTCTTTAGTGAAAGAAAAGGAGGATCTTCATCCAGACCCTGAAGTTCAGTCAGCGAAAGATGAAACCTTTGGAGAATACAGGTAAACATTACACTCCATTTAAAAATGCGTCAAAGCATATATCCATCAGGTTAAATAAACTTTAAAATATTTTTAAAAAAAAGCATTTCTACTTAAAGCTTACAGGAGTACATTTTAACACCCTTATAAAGAATAGTAATACAAGTGATTGATAGCAACCAAACGTCTGTGTGAGGAGGTGTGAGGTGTAACTGCTATCTAGGTAGACTCTGTGTACTTGGACACTTTCTTTGAAAGGTGTTATTCACAGGACGGTATTGTTATTTAGAGATTATCTATATAAAATAGGTAAAATATCTTATAGTCACTCCTCACTGTAGCCATTGTGAACTCAGGTTGTATTCAGGGTATACCCATAAACATGTATTATGTGTACCTGCAGTGTGCACCTACAAAGGTGATTAAGTCACAAAACATGTCCTCAAGATGAACCTAGTCTGTGTGTGTGGGGGGGGGGGATTATCTATGCAAATGATTGTAATTAATTCAAGAGAATAGGAGCAAAAAAGGGAGCAACTATTCCTAAGATGAGCTCTGCTGAGAATTCTTCCAAAGAAGGTTAAGACAGGCTTTAAAGGATGAAAAAGATTGTGTCACTCTTAACCCCTAGGCCAAACTTACACAAGTGTGCCAAAATGGGAGAAACTGCAAGAAATCTGGTAGGAGGCGAGTACCTCTTAGGGTGTGTTACCCGTCTCACCCTCGTGTTGTCACTGTGCACCTTCACCTTTCCGTCGCCCTCCTCTTTACTTACCTGTTCCTGCTGAGGACTCTGTTGCTTTCAGTCAGGTGCTCTGTACACTGCAGCCAAGGGAGCTGTTGCAGTTTCCAAGCATATACGACCATCAGCACACAAGACCAGGGTCCACGTTACAGAGCAGACTCAGTTGGCTCTGACTGGCCCCTGCCCTGGATCCATCATTATAAACAGAGTTGTGGAATATTCTCATTAGCTCTCCTGCGTTAACTTATGCGGGCTTCCCAGGTTGCCCAGATGGTAAAGAATCTGCCTGCCAATGCAGGAGATGTGGATTCAGTCCCTGGGTTGGGAGGATCCCTGGAGAAGGAAATGACAACCCTTCCAGTATTCTTGCCTGGAAAATTCCATGGACAGAGGAGCCCGGCAAGCTATAGTCCACGAGGTTGCAAAAGAATCAGACAGGACTGAGAGACTAAGCGTGCATGCGTACACACCTCCACGCACCCACACCCCCACCATGTACATCTGAACCTCATGGTAAACTCTCCTTGCCTCTATACTTATTTTTCTTTCCTCCATTTAGTAAATACTCTTTATACTTTGATATTTCTTGGTAACTGACTTCAGATACTTTATAGGAAAAGGAGCATTGAAGGGTGAAAGGAGGGAGAAAGAAAACTTTAAATTTTACAAACTAGAAAACTGTGCTTCAAATCCCACAAGGCAAGGATCATTGAGGATCTATGGCAACTGTTTAAAATGTTTCTGAAAGACATATTACTTGATCAATTTTATAAGGAAAAAACCTAAAGACATGTCTTACTCAAAACTCATTGCCTCATGTTTTGTAGCTGCTCTAAAAAGCCAGGTAAAACCACCCCCTGCGCTATTTCAGCTGGCATCTTGTTTAGAGTAGTTAATAGTTTTCATCACCTTTCCTCAAAACTATGTGTTTTCAGGAAGATAATTCCAGGGGACAGTAATGTGAGTTCTCATCTTTCCAGCTTATGGTAATAGTTTCTTTGCTATCCCTTTGCTGATCTGTAAGGTAATGCCACATTTGGTCTTTTAGTTTTCTTCATATTTGTTTTTGTAACTGTAGCATCCTGGTTCTGGAAACAATTATTGTAAGAGTCAGGACAGTCTGAGTTATCAGTTCAGTCGCTCAGTCATGTCCGACTCTTCAACCCCATGAATCACAGCACGCCAGGCCTCCCTGTCCATCACCAACTGCCAGAGTTCACTCAAACTCATGTCCATCGAGTCGGTGATGCCATCCAGCCATCTCATCCTCTGTCATCCCCTTCTCCTCCTGCCCCCAATCCCTCCCAGCATCAGAGTCTTTTCCAATGAGTCAACTCTTCGCATGAGGTGGCCAAAGTACTGGAGCTGCAGCATCAGTCCTTCCAATGAACACCCAGGGCGGATCTCCTTGCAGTCCAAGGGACTCTCAAGAGTCTTCTCCAACACCACAGTTCAAAAGCATCAATTCTTCGGTGCTCAGCTTTCTTCACAGTCCAACTCTCTCACATCCATACATGACCACTGGAAAAACAATAGCCTTGACTAGATAGATGGACCTTTGTTGGCAAAGTAATGTCTCTGCTTTTGAATATGCTGTCTAGGTTGGTCATAACTTTCCTTCCAAGGAGTAAGTGTCTTTTAATTTCATGGCTGCAGTCACCATCTGCAGTGATTTTGGAGCCCAAAAAAATAAAGTCTGACACTGTTTTCCCATCTATTTCCCAAGAAGTGATGGGACCAGATGCCATGATCTTCGTTTTCTGAATGTTGAGCTTTAAGCCAACTTTTTCACTCTCCTCTTTCACTTTCATCAAGAGGTTTTTTTAGTTCCTCTTCACTTTCTGCCATGAGGGTGGTGTCATCTGCATATCTGAGGCGATTGATATTTCTCCTGGCAATCTTGATTCCAGCTTGTGCTTTTTCCAGCCCAGCATTTCTCATGATATACTCTGCATATAAGTTAAAAAAGCAGGGTGACAATACACAGCCTTGACATACTCCTTTTCCTATTTGGAACCAGTCTGTTGTTCCATGTCCAGTTCTAACTGTTGCTTCCTGAACTGCATATAGGTTTCTCAAGAGGCAGGTCAGGTGATCTGGTATTCCCATCTCTTTTAGAATTTTCCACAGTTTATTGTGATCCACACAGTCAAAGGCTTTGGCATAGTCAGTAAAGCAGAAGTCGTTTTTTTGGAACTCTCTTGCTTTTTTGATGATCCAGCGGATGTTGGCAATTTGATCTCTGGTTCCTCTGCCTTTTCTAAAACCAGCTTAAACATCTGGAAGTTCGTGTGCTGCTGAAGCCTGGCTTGGAGAATTTTGAGCATTACTTTACTAGCATGTGAGATGAGTGCAATTGTGCGGTAGTTATACTGCTAGTGTCCACCATAGATGGCTCTGGCCTCTTGGTCCTTAGGAGAACTGGCTGGTAGGTGAGTATGCAGGTCACCATAGCAGTGAACCGGAATATGGCACATGGAGCAGCAGGTCTAAAGTGACATTGTCAGTCCTGCTCACCTTTCTTTGGCCAAAGCAAATCATATGGCACTGCCTAACACAGAGGGCAGTGAAGTACCATCCTGCCCTGCTTCTAGAAAAACTGAGCTAATGGAACAATTTGATGGATACCACCAGCTACTACCCCATTCTATAAAGTGCTCATCATGTGCTAATTACCTTTTCCCCCATTTTTTCCTTTTTAGAATTTTATAAAATCTTCTCATTTGGTATACAACTTTATAGTGTGAAAGAAGTTGATATTTTTTTAGAAGTTAATATTTTTAAAAAAATCCTTAGAAATTAAGAAAACTGTCATTTGAAAGACATTTTACTAACTCAGAGTTGGATTTGTTAAAGAATACTTGTAGCATTCCTATTCTAAAAATCCAGCTATTCTTTTTCTAATTTAACAACCCTGAATTTATAAACTGTATTGAAGTTCTTTGGTTACAAGCAACAGAATTTGATTAACGCGGATGAGAGAGACATTTTTGGAAGAATCTGGAAAAATACAGAGGATCAAAGGTGAAGGCAGAAGATCAAGCTTTGATGACCATGAGTTCTAAAAGTTCCTGAAAGTGAAGGAAATAACTTTTGTTCTCTTTGTACATAAGCAGATTGAAGATCTGCATGTCTCAGTTTTAAAGGCAAGCAGGAGTGTTGTGAATAGCAGAAAAGTTTCTCAGTTACTCAGCATAACACAAATTGGTAGTGACTTTCTAAACATTTCTTTATGAAAGAGTCATTTAGAATCTGTCTTCAGTACTAACATGATTAGCCGGAAATATTTGAAACCTATTAGCACCTTGGCATGAATCTTGCTTTCCAGGAATATTTGAGATTTTGTCAAACTATTCTTTTTGATTTTCTAGTGACAGTGACGAAAAACCTCTCAAAGGAAGCCTTCGGTCCCTTAACAGGGATATGCAGGCCACAGAGAGTGCCGACAGCTTAGTGGAGTACGGAGAAGGTGACCACGGTCTCTTCAACGAGGATGGCTCTTTTATCGGTGCCTATGCTGGGTCTAAGGAGAAAGGATCTGTGGAAAGCAATGGAAGTTCCACAGCAACGTTTCCACTCCGGGCATAAACAGAGCACGTAGCAACAAACCAGTGGTTCACACCAACCTTCCAGATTTAACTGTTCAAGGGAGCAAGAACGTTCATATAGAATAGAAACATTCTGGCAGAAGCTTTCACCCAGAATTCAAACATCCTGCAACTCTGTTAAGAAAAAGAGCACTGCCTTGAAAAAGTGAAAATACTTAGCACTATAGGCCTGGAGTTGGTTTTTTTTTTTTCTTTCAGGTGCTCAGAATGCAAACCACAAAAACAAATCCTGTATTTAGGTTCACCTCCACTGAATCCAAAGTCTCCATCCGGTGAAAAGCATACCTGCCTGGTCCCACTCTTCACTGTGTCTGCATAGATGTTGCTGCCTTGCGGGTTTTCTGCATGTGCACGTGTACTCACTCTCGGAGAACTGGCTCAGTGACTCCACTTCATGACAGGTTAAAAGATGGTAAGCCACCTGGTTACTTAAGCTGTAAAGAGGAATATGAATGTCTTACTAAATAACACTTCATTGAATATATATAGTCTGAATTTATTATTTAAAATGTTACTAGCAGAAGTCTTAGGTGAACAATCAACTAGTATTTATTGAGCTCCTAACTCTTTGCCCAGAGATGGTCTTGCTTAAACAGAATTCTTTCAGTTTCAAAATGAACTTACTTTCTATCAGTTATGACACCTAAAAACATTTTTATGTGTTTTTTTTTTTTTTTGGACTCAATTCAGCTGCAAAAGAAGCGGTGGTCAGAAGGTTATTTTATGAAAGAACAGGCAAGAGAGGTGTCTGTGATGCTGGGGTCTGATAACTGTATCTATTTGATATCTTCATTTTAAATTGACTCCTTTTACCTTTTTTCTATGTTTGTATAATGGTATGTTCCATATATTTCATGAATGCATTGTACATATTATGTTAATATTTACACAGTTTAAAATAGAGATTGTTTTATTTTGAAGTGAGAAAAAGAACATTAACAGGCATGTCTGTACAGCTAGAGTATATAGTAATATACCATTTTTCATCAATCCACAGCTATGACCAATAACATGAGGTTCCCAAACTGAAGACTTTGTACAAAGCATTTGGATTTTGTTCTTATATGCTTTTCCAACAATCTCAAAATAAAGTATCATATAAATATTGAGGGGAATGTTTTCATATTTTTCAAAGTAAATTTTTGTCTTTGAGTGTACTCCTACCCCAGCCTGCCAAAAAGAAAAACCGTTTGCAGCATAAATTCCTATACATATGTTTGCCTATATCACATTTTAAGAATCTTCAGGGCGGGATATTTTTCTGTGTTCTCCTTCTATCAAAGCTAGTACAAATTCAGAGAATTTATTTCCTGGCAGGTCAGCTACTATTCCTTCTAAAATTGTACATCAGAGCGGTTTAGAAATACTATGAAGGGCTGTGCATATGTGTCAGTAAAATTCAGTGTTGAGCTTCTCATTTTATGGAAATATTTCTTAACATTACCATTAAATTTATTTCTGAATTATGTTTACATAAAACCAACTCACAGGTTTTACTTTCATTTTTGAACTCTACCCATGGGTATATATTGTTCAAGCCTTGACTATTATTCATGTAGCCCACTCTCTCTCTTGTGGACCAAAATGAGGAATTGTGTGTAACAGTCAAGCAGTAATCCACACTGAAATCTAATTATCATTTTAAACCTGTTTGTCCTCCCAAATGGATAGGCAGCAGAGAAGAATGTCTTACTCACAACAATACTTGGTGGGCTCAGGACTTGACCGCACTTCTGATGGAAAGATTTCCAAAGCGGGAAGGCACTGTGGTCCTAAAGCTGGGAATGAGGAGCCACACACCCCTCCAGCACCTTGAGCTTGATCCCCATCTAATTTTAAGGCAGAGCTTTTCTCAACGAAGAGTCGTCATGTTCTGACTCACCTGGGGGGAACTTCTGGTACTTTCAGTGAGGCCAAGGTTAGGACTTCTGAGTTTAGTTCCTCTAGTATCCCGGTTCCTCATCTTTGTCATCAGCTGAAAAGGTTTCTGCAGGTTGGACATAGTCTCAAAAATGCATTAGGATTAATATAAATTTAATCACCTTTCAATTAGAAATTAACACAAATAATGTTTTATTTTCCTGGATCACAGAGTTCTTTAACTTGTGAGCAATAAGCATGTTCCTGCTCATATTTTCTGAATGTCCCAAACATATGGATTTGAAAAACGAGATTGCTTTAAGATTGCCTTTAGCTATGACTCTTCATTACCCTGTTTCAATAGCATTTGGTTTCTACTGGGAATCTGCACAGAAGGAATAGGTCTATGACTAACTTTCTCTAGCCTACAGCCAATATTATTTCAATGTAATAGATTGTATATAATCTCCAGGATTGATGGTGGGGATCAGTTCCTAGGGAGCTGGTCAAGGGTTAGGAAAACGCAAGTTCTCTTCCTGGTTCCAGCACTGATGTATGTAAACCTTAGGCAAGTTGCTTGACCCCTTTGCTTCAAACTGTCTCAACTTCAAAGTGCTAACGATTATCTCAGTTACCTTATCTCTGTCACAGGGTGTTCTTTTGTAATTTGAAAATGATAAAAGCTAAGATGCCTTCTAACTTCATAAACCTATAATCTAATGATACGTCAAAAAGTCACTCCACACATACCAACATTTTTCCTGTGAACACATAAATATATTTTTATAGAAAAATCTACAGGAAATAAATCTACTGTTCGATGAGCAGTATGGTTTGCACATGCCATCCAAAATTATTAATCAGAAGGAAATTAAGCAGGGTCTTTGCTATACAAAATGTTTTTCACTAATTTTGCATGTGTTTATAAGAAAATGTGAATTTGGTGGATTTATTCTGTTGGTAAAAAGGCATCTGATATTTAGATGTATCCATATTTATAAAAGTGTAAAGCACAATGGAATTATGCTGGAAGGCTCAAATAATATTTTTCCTACTTTATATTCATGGAAGAGATGAGCTAAAGAGAGAACAATAATGAGAAATGGTGGTGTGTTTTTCTAAGCATTTAAGACATAATTGCCAATTGAAACCCTAAAAATGTTTACATGTCATTAAGGTTTGCTTCTTGTAACAATTTTAAATTGATTATGAAGGGATTGGGTTTGTAATCTGTGGTAGTATGTATCCTAGTACCCATAGTGAAGTAAGTAGGGTTGTGCCAAAGCTTACTTTGTTTATATCTTAAATTGTTGGATTACATCATCAAAGCAGATAAAAGATACACAGAACTGGTTTACCTGATTTTCTTTTGGCTAGAATTAATATTCATAGAGAACCTTATTAAAATGTGTTTGTATTGTAGGTGGTGTTTGTATTATGCCTATGAATATGTATGGTTTAAAAATATTTTCAGTATACAAGAAATTCAACTTTCCCAATAAACGTTCAACTTCATGTACTCTAAAAATGTTTGCTTTTTTTTCTATCCACATAAGGAGAGTCAGAATTTACATATCAGCCTTACCTTCAGTTGCCTCTGATTCTGGGATATCTGTAAATGAAGTATAAATTAGTAGAGCATAAAGGTATAAGTAAGGTATTTTGAGCTGAATAATAATTTTTACAAATAGACCGTTTAATATCATCCACATCTACAAACTGTAATATGCCAATAAACTCTATAGTTATGATAAATGTAAAATTAAAATGAACGTATATTTATCTGATTGGTTTTAGAACAATGTGGAAGTGTCCCTTTGCAGGAAAACATCCAATGGGCTGTACTTTCCACCAAGGCTAGTGGGTAATTGGAACACCTGATCTGGCTCAACAAAATCTACTAAAAATTGTGATTTCTAAAAAGCATTTTCTGTGTACTAAGCAGTTTACATACAGTATATACTTTTTTATTCCCTCACTCTTCTTAGAGATGCTTTAGAAGGTGGGTTTGAGTTTAAAGCTGACTTATTCATGGTTAGAAATTGGTTTTAATATAGTATGGTCAGAACGTATACTAGGGGAAAACAGACAAAACTGTGTCTATAAAACAGTTCAATGTATACAACCTAAAAAGCAGTCATTGAAAAGTTGGGAAGTCTGCCACAATGCAATTCTCCAGGAAGAAAATATGGTATCCAAGCTTACTGGATCCTGAAGTTCCTGGCAGACTCAATCCTAAGTCTTTTTCTCACTCTACCATCTCCCAGAAGTATCTCATACCTCCAAGACTTTGATTGTCACATCCGGACTGCCAACTTTGAAGTATTTTCTATTCCAAAATCCTTACATCTGAAGTTTTTCATAGATGACTCCTTACTTGATGTCTGCCCTCTGATGACAGCAGGAAAAATGTTTCAAAAGTGGATGCATAATTTTCCCCTGCTAAAGCTGTTCAACTCCCACCCGCTACCACAACTGGACAGCTCAGTGATTTTAAGCAACAGTAAGTACTCAAGCCAGAAAGCATCATCCTTCATACTCAGTCTTCTCCTGTTCCCCATGCTCAACCTGTCACTAAATTTTGTTGATGTTATTGCTTGCGTATGTCCTGGATTGGCCCAGGAGCACTTCAGCTAAACCAACTTCATCCCTACTCTGCTCCCCCAAAATGACTTTCCATTGTTCTTAAGAGAGAGCAAAAAGTCTTTAATTACTCCTCATTATCCAGCATGGTCAGATTCCTCCTCAGGTCCTGAATCCCATCGTTTACCATCGTTCCCTTCCTTCCTTCCTTCCTTCCTTCCTATTACAGTGATTGTATCTTAATCACTTCTTAAGCTTCTTAAGCGGTGCTGTACCAGCTGCAGCTGGAGGGAGTGGCTCTCCATGAATGACAGACTAAATCCAGGTGGAAATGAAGGGGAGTGCTCATGATGAAACTTCCAGAAAGCTCTTCCCTTGCCACTATGGTATGAGATGCCACGGAACCCTGCCTGGTCCCTGTTCCTGCTCATGGAGGAATTAAGACCCCGCAGAGTAAGGGTTTTACAGTGATACAGGGAAACTGGTAGGTAAATTCCAACCTTCCTTCTTGTCTCCTGTCCCTTCCCACATCCCTTATACAGGATCATCCCATAGATTAGATCAATCATTTGCATTTAACAGGGGCCAACTGAATAGAATCTATTTTTTTCCCCCTGCCTCATTCTCCCTTTCCCTTGTGCCAATACTAGTTTATGGGGCCTGCACTCCCTAATAAATTAGTAGTCCTGACTGTTGCAGGCTCTTTTAAGGAATTCAGGCTAAGACTCAGCTTTTATCAGCTCTGAGTATTTGGTCAATTTCTTCCTGTTGTGAGCCTTTTAAACTTACTTCTTCACAAAATCACTGATTTGTTTCAAAGTTTAATGTCATTTCTTTAGAGAAACCTCCCCAAACTTCCATAACTCGGTCAAATCACACTTTTTTAGTGTATCAGATTACTTACCTCTCGATATTTGCACTAGCCACTGTTGCAGTTTTATAGTAATTACCATGTCTATTATTTTGATTAGTCCAGAAATTCTATAAGGGCATCTTCTTTTTTATGAAGCATCAACTGTCTAGCATAATCTCTGGCATCTGAGGGACATTTTAAAAATATTTGTTAAATAGTCACAGGAGATATTCCAAATAACTAATGCGTTTGAGAAAATGCTAGTCCAGATACGTGGAACAATCTCCACTAGTACCTCTAAACTGTTCTTTCTCTGGGTTCCCTGTCTTAATAAATGACTATTGTCCAGTATGTCACTCAAACCAAAAGCCTGAAAGGCATTCTTGGACCCACTGTTTCTCAGGGTTTTCACATCATCTATCAATTGTAACTCTAAAATACTCTTTAACTCATAGTTCACCACTATTGCTACCACTCTAAACCAAGACATCTATGTCCTAGGGCTGGTCTTCTTGCTTCATTTTTGTGGTCCTCTGAAATTTGTTAAACAATCCCAGGAAGCCTTACAAAATATACATCAGATTATACTAATGGTTTCTCAGTGAATTCAGCCAAGATTCTAAAATCTCCTAACCACATGACCACATGAAAGGTACTTTACCGACCTGCCTACTATTTTTCTCTCTGAAATGTCCCCCCAAGTCGTCTATAAACTGGCTTATAGTCTATTTAAAGGTTACTTATTTGGAGATGTTTCTGATTATTAACTCTGAAGTAGTCAGGGCTGTTACATTACTCCTTATTTCTTCAAAGCAGTCATTACTAATTTATATCCTTATTTAATTTTTGTCTTCTCTGCACCTACTACAATGTGAGTTCCATGAGAAAAGCAACTTTGCCTATCTTGTTCCCTGCTCTGACACCCAGAATTGGCCCCAGCATGAAACAGTTCTTAAAAAATATTTGTTAAGTGAATGAGCTTAAGCGCCACATGGGAAACAACAAATAAAAGTAAGCAAAAAACCAATTAGTCTGCTCATTAAAACTTACTGATCTGGGAGAGATTGGACAAGACGGAGGAGTAGAAAGACCCTGGGCTCACCTTCTCACAAGGTCACATCAAAATCACATCAAACATTTGCAGAACTGTCAACAGTGAAAGACTGGAACCTACAAGGAAGACAAAGTACACATCTCAAGGAGACAGGTAGGAAGGGTGGACTGGTGATATAGTCAAGTCCATATCCTGAGTGGGTGACCCACAGATTAGAGAGTAATTACATTGAAAAAAAAAAACACACTTTTTTTTTTTATCACTTGCAGCAACATGGATGGACTTTGAGGACACTGTGCTAAGTGAAATAAGTAAGAGAAAGGCAAACATTGTATGGTGTCACTTACATGTAGAATCTATAGACCAAATGAGTAAATACACCAGGAAAGAAAAAAATTCAGATATTAAAAAATGTACTAGTGGTTACCTTGTGGAGAAGCAACCTAGGAATAGGATACTAAGAGTTACAAACTATCATGCACAAAATAAAGACACGTTGAGGATATATTATACGATACAGGGAAGGTGGCCGATATTTTATAATAGCTATAGATGGCATTTAACATTTAAAAATTGTGGATATCAATGTTGTACACCTGTAACTTACCTAGTATTATATGTCAGTTCAGTTCAGTTCAGTTACTCAGTCATGTCTGACTCTTTGTGACCCCATGAACGGCAGCACACCAGGCCTCCCTGTCTATCACCAACTTCCGGAGTTTACTCAAACTCGTCCATTGAGTCGGTGATGCCATCCAGCCATTTCATCCTCTGTCGTCCCCTTCTCCTCCTGCCTTCAATCTTTCCCAGCATCAGGGTCTTTTCAAATGAGTCAGTTCTTTGCATCAGGTGGCCAAAATATTGGAGTTTCAGCTTCAGCATCAGTCCTTCCAATGAACACCCAGGACTGATCTCCTTGCAGTCCAAGGGATTCTCAAGTCTTCTCCAGAACCACAGTTCAAAAGCATTATATGTCAGCTATACTTCAAAATAAACCTGTTTACATTTTGTAAACATGCATACATTTAGAATATGTTCAGCTTATTTTGGTGATAATTTCAATATACATATAAAGCTAAGTCAGATGTTTTATATATGAAAATAATGTCATGTCAATTATATCTCAGTTAAAAAAAATATATACAAGTACCTCAATAAAAATACAGAACTGCACACAGCAGGTCTGATCATGGGGAAACCAATCTTTTCCAAAGCTGCCACCAGGTCGTCCTCCCTTCCGCTTTCAGGAAAGGAAAGTTGTTTTGTACGTGGCTAAGTAATCATTAACTCAGTAATTCCTGTTATAAGAGACAAGACAGATTTTTTGGGGGGGAAGGTAAATTTCAGCAAGTTACATACAAAGAATTGTACTACAATCTATATTAAAATGATTTTCATGGTAAAAATATTTATTTTATAATTCATGCAGAAAATATTTATAATTTTTACATTCTATATTGAAATGTATTATCTTAAAATTAATTTGTAAAATACCAACACATACTTCTTTGATTTAAACAGTGGAAGCATCTTATAATTGTGCTATTTTAATAAAAGATGTAATTAAAAGAGGCAACCACTAGATGGGAGTGTTTTACAAGGATATAAACTTTATGTACAAAGCCCATGCTATATACACACAAGGTATCTTTTTTTCCTTGAAGGCAGTTTTCGAGATTGAAACATGTCTGGAGATTGAAACATGTATTGTATATGTATTACTTAGATTTTACGCTTTCTTTTACTTCTTTACTCTTTCACTTCTAAATATAGTATTACTAAACTTCATTAATTCAAGCTTTGTCAATTACACAGGTCTTTTCTAAGGGATTGGTATTTTTCAAATCTTAATTTATGATACAATTACAATAAATACTTAAGGCATGGGGAAAATAGCTTATTTTCATTTTTTCCTTTTTGGTAGAAAGATAAGTGACTTCTGAATTGTTTGTATTATTATCAATTTCTAAACAAATTGGTACTTTGTTTGATGGGCTTCCCTGGTGTCTCAGTTGGTAAAGAATCTGCCTGCAATGCAGGAGACTGGGGTTCTATCTCTGGGTCTGGAAGATCCCCCGGAGAAAGAAATGACAGCCTACTCCAGTACTCTTGCCTGGGAAATCCCAAGGACAGAGGAGCCTGGCAGTCTGCAGTCCATGGGGTCACAAGAGTAGGACACAACTTAGCAACTAAACCATCACCAAACAAATTGATAGTTCTTCCTTTTTTCTGTAATTAGAAATACCCCCAGTATAAGGATAAAATCTTTTCTAGTGAACATCTGCATAGCTAAATTAATAATACCTCTCTCATCAGTCTGTTGTGAAGAAAAAAATGACTTCAAGTGTGTAAATAGCCAATATGCAAAGTACAAATCACACTATAACATTATTAAACACTTTTTAAAAAGTGTTAACTGAAAAGATGTACTTATGATCATGTTGATAACTCTGCAGTAAAAGGTAAGCTGTTGTTTGAAACAAATTATTTTGTTAAGAAAGATGACAAGGTGAAATCTGCATTGACATCTAATACAAATAGAACAATTGCAAACTCAGGTTAAACTTTACCTTCAGTACACAACAGTTGAATACCTTAGTGGAATTCGCCACCTCTCATATCACTAGTGTCAACCTGTGGCACTACTGGAGGGCTTTGTCAGCGCACGAGTCCTGGATTCCATCGTTGGGGTTTTGTGTTCTGCGGATCTGGGGCTGGACCTAAGAATTTGCATTTTTAAAAGTTCCCAGATGCTGCTCCTTCACCTGCTGGGCAGGTGATGCCACCTGAAGAATAAATGACCTACAACACTGCCGAAATTTGGAAAACAACCGATTAAAATTGGGAAAAATTCAGAAATAATAAAATCACATCAGTCATTTCTCTGGATATGCTTTTCATAGTACCAAAATGATTTTCAGAATGATAAGAATAGCATACCCTCTTGATGATTTATGGTCTCAAATCCACAACACAGTGATACAAAATTTCAATGTTTTATAATATCTGACAGTTGTTTTCTTTTTTATATACCAAGAAATGCCAATCTAGGAAAAATTGCTCTACTTTCTATTTTAAATATATATATATATATTTTAATTAAGCAAATGAAACTGCTAATCTTCATGGCCTCAGAGAAGTTCTAAAATGGTTGGGACATTGCTTCAGCATCTATTCTGGTTCTTTTGCAGAGCAATCTCACAGTTCTTTGCTCTCTCCAAGTCTAAACAGAAAGTCTCTTTGCACTGGAATACACAACATGAGCCTTTCGTAAATCCTTCAAAATCCTCAATCCATTTCTAACCCAAGCTATATGCCATTTCTTTATCTTCCCAGCAACCACGGAAGAGTATGTGTATAGCCGATTACTATGGACCATTTCTAAACTCTCCTACTTCTCAGGATCCTCCAAGCCTCTTGTTTCACAGATCTTTAGGAAGATTTTTAGTTAAGGGGGACATCTAATGTACATGCAGATTGTACCAACATAAAACATTGTTAGAGTTACACAAGAGAGAGTTACTTCCAGAGAGAAAGCATCTGCATTCCTACTTCTTCCTGAAACTGTAACTTTTCAGAGGGGTAATATTCTTCATTCTCAGATTTTGCCATGATGTTAGAAGTATTTACAACTGAGGTTGTAGCTTTGGTAAATTCAAATCTTTGACAGGCAAACAGTGTGCAATAATAGTAAAATTAAAATGCAGTGAAACAGCACAATTAATCTCCATAGAATTGGTAAAGATGAAAAATGATCATCATATTTACAATTGGCAAGGGGGATGGCCAACTGTTTATAACTCATGCTAACACTAACTGGTAAAACATTTTAAAAGCAATTTGGCAGTATGTGTCAAAATGTATAAAAGGTCCCAAAATGTCCTCTAGACATATTAATTAATACTATATTTCCTATAATTTAAATTATAAAGTAAAAAGATAGCAATATAACTGTAATTTTTAAAATGGTCATTTTCAACTAAACCCATTCTGAAAATAGCACTTTATAGTGATAGAATGTCAAACCTTTGGAGTTCATATTCCAGGAGTTAAGATTCTGACCTATATAAAAGCCTAGCATCTGTTTGCATAGGTTTCTTTTTGGGGAAAATCTGCAATAGCTTTAATCAAATTCTCAAAGCGGCTCATATACACAATTTTGCATTTAAACGGGTTTGGAGAATTTGCTGAAACCCAGTTTATTCACCATTCTTAGGAACTTCTGATCTGGTCACCTCACATTTAATTCAAGAAGAAACTGAAATCTAAGAAAATAAGTTCCACAAAGTCACCATGCTAGTTACAGCATATGGTTAAATTATATAGATACAGCATAGTTTCTTATCTATATTTAATCCATACATCTATATACACAGGTATTTAACATGTGTATATATACAACTATGGATATAATGTGTGTGTGTGATCTCTTTAATGTGGTTGGTTTGTGCCCTTACTTTTGTCACTGTTCAGGATTAGAATCCCTTCATAAAAAAAAAAAAAGTATCTAGTTTAAAAATCATTATTTTATATAATAGATTCAGAGAAAGGTACTTGCCAAAGATCACATCACTTACCCTATAGTGGTGAAGGCAAAAGGTAGCCTCCAATACTGTAAGCAGGTAGGCGTCTGGTCTTTCAGATTTCAAAACCTGGCTCTCCTACTTTCCAGCTGTATGATCTAGTGAGTCCCTTGAAATTCAGTTTTCTTATCTGGAATGATATCTAACTTTTAGGTTTGTGGAAGGAATGAATAAGAAAATTTAAACTAAAATAACAAGGAACAAAATAGGTTCTTGACAAATGGTTGCTGGACATGTAAAACCAAATTTAAGTATTTGTAAGATATAATGATTATCATGTGTGGAAGCAAGTAAGATAATGGCTAGGACTGTCAGCCTAGAAATAACCCTGACTGCTTACAATAAATATAAATCCCTTATGATTTATGTTGGTGGCTGTGCAGCACTGGAGCGGTGATGGACAGGAAGTTGGTGATGGGCAGAGAGGCCTGGAGTGCTGCAGTCCATGGGCTCACAAAGAGTTGGACATGACTGAGTGACTGGACTGAACTGATGATTTATCATGTTATGGATATTTATAAAATATCTCAAGGTCTTAACTACTATCTCTACCATGAGTTATAGGAAAACAGCTTTTGAGTGGAACTGTTGAGCTTTTCATCTCGCCAGAGGTCTCACATCTTTCTACCCTGCTGGACACAAAGCTTCCCTAATGGCCATCACGACTTCCTCCATCCTCCCACTGAAGTCATCACGTCAAAAATGATAATTGTGTGCAGCCTTTCTCACAAAAACATCTGGGACTCATTATAAGTGAAACAAGTGGTGAAGAATTCTGCACACTCGCTTCTAATTGCAGTCCACCGCTGAGCTTCACTTGAATGGATAGCTCTCCATCTTTTATAGTTTAAGGATTTTGAGGAAACTAATGAAATACAGAAGATCTGAACCTCCTTTTAAAGATGTCAGGACACTTAGACTTTCTTTGGGCCTATGGGCAAATGACCATAGCATTCAGGACCCCACCCATGAGAAGTACGTATCTGTGTTGATCCTTTTTCCTCACAAAGTTCTTCCTTTCTCTGCCAGTCTTGGTGAAATCAAAGGACAAAGAGACAGTAACTAATTGCTTGCACAACTCCCAATTGTATAGTTAAGTTCACTGGAACACACGTTATACTGGAACCCTGCAGATGGTTGGACACATGGTATCTTAAGTGTTGTTTATACTTTGGAACTGGTAACAATGAGTCACTTGCCCAAATAATTAAAAATGCATATAACATACAAAACACATTCTGTGATCATCACTGTGGCAATATGCATTTTAGTCCAAATGAACAATCCTTCACTTCTTTTCTGACCTGTCACCAGCAAAAATACATATATATACATCCCTATGTGATATTAATAGTGACACAGTAATAATAATTGATGATGAAATACATTAGCTATTTTTTCTCCTCAAAGTGTATCTCAGCGGTTTAGAGTATGAATTTTGAAGTCAGTATAGTTGGCGGAAGAATGGCAACTCACACTGCACACCAACTCCAATTATACGCTAATAGCTGTGTGGGAAAGGTAAGACCAATGAGGTCGTCCAAAAAAAGTGCCAGAATAGATTAACCACGCCTGCAATGGATGCAGGAATAGGGACTGGCAGCCAGTACACAGGGTATTTGTCTTTCTGGGGTTTGCGGTTATGAATTCTAGGCTTTAAGAATCAGTGAGAACAAATTCTTTGATTTTGTTTCTGGCATCACCACTCACCAGTTAAGTAACTAAATGGCCTTATGGGAGTTGTTTACTCTCTCAGAGTCTGTATCAGTTTAATCAACTGTAATTGAGGAAACTAGTATTTTCTCCTTCTCTCCCTCCCTCTCCCCCCACCTCACTCTGTCTTGATGGTTATGATTTTTAAATGCATACAAGGCGGCACCAGGCATATAGCCACATATTCAATAAAATTAGGTAGTACTATCACTGCTTTTACTAATAATATTTTAAAGAACTTTTCACAGGTTCATCACACACTGAAGAAGTAACCAGACCACAGACATACCGAATTCACAGCAATCCCTTAACTGTCCTCCTATTTCTCCAAAGTCCTGCCTTTCAAGCAGTAACAAAAGTAAGTGCCTGGATGCATAAACTTTGCAGGAGATGCCATGCACCATGGAGGGTGAGCTGACTTTTGAAACATCATGGGTTCAAGAGGGACCCAGGCTCTGCTATTTTTGCCACTGCTTTGGGGCCAGTTACATGGCTGGGCTTCAAATACTCACCCCACCTTCCTCACCAGCTTCTTATAAAATCTAACTGTGATACTGCAATCAAAGGCAATTGCTAAATTTAAAAATACTATACATATGTAACATAATGGAATTTTAATATCATTTAAAATTCAGAGAAAAACAAGGAATAGTATGCCACCCATTTACCCAATATCTGAGATTATCAACATTAACATCACTTACTTGAGACTATATTGTTACTTATTTAAACAGAACTACTTAATTCCTTTGGTTGGAATCTCTCAGATTCAGGGCTGAAGCACTGATGCTCAGAAGAAATCCCAGGAACTACTTCCACACAGAATTAACAAGAGCTTTGAAAGCTAATGATTTCAGGGTTTTCTCAAACAGTAGGGTTATCCAAGAAGATGGGGGATGGCCCAGTGACTTCAGAGGTAGCTTATCAGGGTCACAGCAAAAGGCTGTTCACTCTCTGAGCTATCAGCATGAATCCAAGACAGATGACAATTTGCTGGGCAGCCATGTGAAAAGAGGGTCTAGGAATAAAGGCTTGGAAGCCAGTAAAGTCCGTTTCTGTGGAAGACCTTCATTACACTGTTCACCAAAGCAGCATGAAGAACTATCTTCTCCCAGAAGAGCTTACTCCTAATCCTCTAATGCAAAATGAGATTGGTATCACTGCTTTAGCACTGTGCGATGTAAAATAATGGATAAATTAGAAAGCCCCCTGACAGCCCCCTTGCTAACATCTGCTCTTCTCTGGTTCTTCCTGAAAGAAGCTGCATATGGTAACCCTGGTGCCCTCCTCCTGTTTATGCTCCATTTGCAGATGGCAGAAGGAAGCTGATCTGTGGGGTACGGTCTGCGCATATCATTATGGTGAGTTATTTCAGCTGAGAAATCAGTATCTAAAAAAGACCGTGACTTTTGGTGCCAAAAATAAGCATTTGTCACTTAAAACTTTCAAAGAGAAGCCTGAGCCTTGCCATCCATCTCAGGGCGCGCACATCAGATGGCGGGTCTGAGCGTGCAGCCTCACTCTGCAGCATCCCCACCAGTGATGCATCTGGCTTGAGCACACTCCCTCTCACCAGAAGACCATGCTGACTTTGTGTCTTTAGGAGAAAAGACCCCTGCGATTCTGACTCAGTCTGCCTTCCAACGGTCACAATTAACAAAGCTTGATTAGAGCAATGGCTTCCTTCCTGCGGTCACAAAGACCACCATTTCTCAAAGAAGCGTCCCTGGAGTTCTTACCGTTGGTGGTATCTGCTCCTTCTGAGTGGCGGGTGAATGAAGGGAAAAGAAGGCTTCTGTGATCAAGAGAGTGTGAAACAACAGCAAACTGTGTCCCCTGCTTGGAGCGCTGAGCTATGTGCTAAACACTGAGCAACTGTAGCATAGCTGCTGTCGTTCAGACGCTCAGTCATGTCTGCCTCTTTGCAGCCCCTGGGACTGCGGCGCGCCAGGCTTCACTGTCCTTCACCATCTCCCAGTGTTTAATCCAGTGTTTCACAAGAGCTTGTTCTTAGAACGCTATCACAGACCCGCATTAACATCATGTGAGACCTTGTGAAAGCAGAATTTAGGAATGATGATCTCAATCATTTTCTCTCTAGCTCCTAAGTGTGTTGCCTTCTCTCTCTCCCTCTCTCTTTTTCCATCCCTCCTCCTCTCTTCCTTCCTCCTCTCTCCCACTTGTTCTTTCTGTAAACTTAGATATTTATTGCATAATCTGTACCCCTCTAGCTAATGTTAGGCTGTCTGATTCTTCCCAAAGAAGAGGTAAGAAGTTATTTTCTGCTGTTTATGTTTACAAAATGTACCTTTAGAATCTATTACCAAATTATTGATTTTATGACTGTGTCCGCAGTGGACCAGCTGAAAAACTTCATATTGTTCTCTAAATGGATGACATGGCATTATACTTCTCCAGACAAACATAAGAAAAACTACTGAATAAACTCTCAGAACATGGTTTCCTCCTCACACTGAGCCTGCATAACTGATACACAAGACCTTCGACAAATTTCCTGCAAAACCTGGGAAAGGGTTTCAAACAACATCAACCCGTGTAGTGTTTAAGAGCTCAGGCTATGGATCCAGACAGAGCTGATATGAACTTTCTGCCTCTAAGTTTGTTAGTCATGTGGTCCTGGACACATCATTACATTTCTCTGACATTATGAATGACATTGCAGATTAAAGGAGATGAAGAATATAAAAGTGTGTAGCACAATGTCTGCTAAGAATGCCTATTCAACTAGTGGCTACTGTTTGTATTCTATCAGTGACAATATGAGTTTAGAAGGAAGCTGAAATTTTCACTAAAGCTGGTCCTGCCTGCTTCACTAACACCCGTGATGCCAATACTGGCCTGGAATTTGAACTGGGTGTTAAAACTCACCCTTTTATTTTCCTTTCACTTAATTTACCCCCCCGCCCCCCTTAGCCTTTTGGAAATTTCTTACATCACCTCATTTCAGGTGCTGAGCTCATGTTTTTAATAATTACATGTGCATTTATTTTTACTGAGCTGAATAGACTTAATAAATAATGGAGGAGGGCATTAAAATGGGCTCAAATCTGTGGGTTGTCAGATGCCAGATATCTAAGAATACAGTAAAAAAACTTACCTGGTGGAAGTTGCAAGCTTTGTGGCCGAGAACCAGCTTTATGTCTTTGAATGGCTCACCAGCATTGAGGGAAAGCCTAAAAGTGTCTCTCCCTTGGCTCTAGAGGTAATAACTTCAACAGAATCACACAGCCCTTGAAATGGGTCACCTGAAGCTTAAAGGACACAGGAGGCTAGTGTCTGACTTCTATCTGATATCCGAAGAGCAAAAGATCTAGGCCATGGAGGCTGGAAAAGAGAAAACTGCTTTGGAATAACCTGCATTACAAGTGTCTGTAAGGGTCAAGGACGGGCAGGTCTTTCTGTGGTTCTTGTAGGGGTCATAAGGTTGTGAGAGCCAACACGGAGTGGAGGGTCAGGGGTTACTGGTCAAATTTTGTCCAAGAGGACTCTCTTGGAGGAGAAACAACATCAGAGACAAACCGGCCACAGACTTCCAGTTTCAAAAGGAACTGCTCCAGAAGGAAATGCCCAGCAGAAATGGAAATCCAGTTACAGTTAATGCAGCTGGAGGGGAAAGTTCCCCAGCAGCAGGACAGGGTTCTTGTGTCTGACTTTTTGCAACTCCATGGTCTGTAGCCCACCAGGCTTCTCTACCGATGGAATGCTCCAGGTAAGAATACTAGAGTGAGTTGCCGTTACCTTTTCCAGGGGTCTTCCTGACCCAGGGATTAAACCCAGGTCCCCCACATTGCAGGCAGATTCTTTCCTGTTTGAGCTACCTGGGAAGCCGCTGGTGCCCAAAGAACCAACAAAATCTTCCAGGACAGGAAGAATTTCCAACAAACACCTGCCAGGCTTAGAGATGAAGAAAAAGAAGCACAAATCAGATATTCCATACATCCTTTACCCAGATCCCATATGCTGGCCTACTGTATAATCAAGACTTCCTGGATCTAGACAGCCTGATTTCCAAACTGAGGATGTGTTTTGTAACTTAAACTAATAAAGGACTTTGAAGATATTAAAGTGGACCAGGAGAGTCATAGAACTTCCAGACTTTCCATCCAGAGACAAGAAGAGACCTTCTTCCATTGAGCAAAGCAGCAGCAGAAGACTGGAAAAAAGTACCTTATTGGGACTTTCCAGGTGGTCAAGTAGTTCTACGCTTGGAAGGTTCCATGCTTCTAATGAGGGTTGTGGGTTTGCTCCCTGGTTGGGGAACTAAAACCCCTCATGTCATGGGGTGTGGCTAACAATTTCAAAAATACATTGAGAGAGAAAAGACTGAAAATCTTAAAGAAACATAAAAACATAAATAGACAAAAGGTTTTTAAGTACCTTATTAATTATTATAATAGTATTTCTTTCTTTAACCAGTCCCAGTCACTTTGATAAGTACTTTGCTCACATTCAATGATACCAACAACCAAGTGAGACTTTTTTTTTTATGATTTTCAAGTGAAACAGTTGAGATCCTAAATCCGTTAGTTTGCTGCTACAAAATAGCAAACTGAAATCAGGATCTAAACCTATATGATTCTAAACCAGAGTTCTAACCAGAATATCACAAACTCAAACCCAATTTACTTCTAAGTAGAAAATATCACTCTATAGAGAATCCAATTATTTTAATATGCAAACCATATCCATCAATTTTTAGAGTGAAGGTGGTTTACATTTTCTAATGTATCTCATAAAAATCCCTGGAGTCAGATTTGGTACAACAGTTCAGTTTTCAGGTCTACAGAAGAAGCTGAACAGCAAAGAACTTTATTAAAATACTTAGAATTGAATTAGGTAGAAAATACTCTAGAGGAGATCTTCCTAAAAGGAAGGTAAAACTCCCCAGTTTGATCATGAATTATTTCACCCATCAATGTTCAATTATAGGAGCAGAAACCAAAACCGCAGCTGTCACTGGGAAAGCACAGAGAACAGTGTGAGCAGCCAGGTCATCTAAGACTCCCAGAGCCTTCTGACAAAATTTGCTTTAATTAAGCCTTCCTCCATCAAATGAAAAATAAATCTGGACATAAAAAGAAAGTGGTGAATGGGATTACTGTAGGGGGTGGGGGAAAGGTGCTGGGATCAGAAGAGCAACCAGGGTCTCTGAGGGCAGGCAAGGCAGCTTTCCTGAGGAGGGGTGGGCAAGGCTAGGAAGCGCCAGTGGGAGATCATGGGGTGAGGGTGCCGAGAGAATGAGAACCAGGCGTGGCTTTCTTAACATGAGAGAAGCCATTTTGGGCTCAAGTCATTTTATGATCTAAGCCTGACCACAATGCTAGCCCTCGCACGTGTCTCAATAATAAGGATCTTAAGAAAACAAACCAGATCAACTGGAGTCCAAGAGATGACGATGTTGATGTTGACATTTTCTGACCTTCAAGATTTCAATCAACCAAAGCTTGGACTTTGCCTACCCCCTGAGCTGCTTCATGAATATCCATGTCCCCTTATCTTAAAACTTCCCCAATTTTGTAGGTGAGACACTGCTTCCCCAGTGGTCTCCTCACTTTCTGCAAGTAATAAATCCTTCCCCATCTTTGGCTTTGTTGTGCCTTGTGGGTCAACACCAAGAGGTGAAGCCAGTTTTCAGGCAGCACCTGGTGTGGGAAAGCGGCATGAGTGAGGAGAATATTTGTCCTAATTGCAGCCTCCTACCTATTCCCGGATAACCACGATGTGTGATCACTCACCTAGAGCCAGACATCCTGGAGTACAGAGTCAAAAGAGCCTTAGGAAGCATCACTACGAACATAGCTAGTGGAGGTGATGGAATTCAAGCTGAGCTATTTCAAATCCTGAAAGATGATGCTGTAAAAGTACTGCACTCAATATGCCAGCAAATTTGGAAAACTCTGCAGTGGCCCCAAGACTGCAAAAGGTCAGTTTTCATTCTAATCCCAAAGAAGGGCAATGCCAAAGAAGGTTCAATCTACTACCACACAATTGCACCCATTTACATGCTAGCAAGGTCATGCTCAAAATCTTCCAAGCTAGGGTTCAACAGTATGTGAACTGTGAACTTCCAGACATTCAAGCTGGATTTAGAAAAGGCAGAGGAACCAGAGATCAAATTGCCAACATCTGTTGGATCATAGAAAAAGCAAGAGAGTTCCAGAAAAACATCTGCTTCATTGACTATGCTTAAAGCCTTTCTGTGGAAAATTCCTAAATAGGTGGGACTACAGACCACCTAACCTGTCTCCTGAGAAACCTGTATGCAGGACAAGAAGCAACAGTTAGAACCTTACATGGAACAATGGACTGGTTAAAAATTGGGAAAGGAGTACATTAAAGCTATATGTTGTCCATCTTGTCAAAGCTATAGTTTTTCCAATAGTCACATATGGATGTGAGAGGTGGACTATAAAGAAAGCTGAGCATCAAAGAGCATCAAAAAGCATCAAAAGAATTGATGCTTTTAAACTGTGATGTTGGAGAAGACTCTTGAGAGTACCTTGGACTGCAAGGAGATTCAACAAGGCCATCCTAAAGGAAATCAGCCCTGAATATTCATTGGAAGGACTGATGCTGAAGCTGAAGATCCAATACTTTGGCCACCTGATGTGAAGAACTGACTCATTTGAAAAGACCTTGATGCTGGGAAAGATGGAAGGTGGGAGGAGAAGGGGATGACAGAGGATGAGATGGTTGGATGGCATCACCGACTCAATGGACATGAGTTTGAATAAGTTCTGGGAGTTGGTGATGGACAGGAAAGCCTGGGGTGCTACAATCCATGGGGTCACAAGAGTCAGACACAACTGAGTAGTTGAACTGAACTGGTTGTCAACCTGCTTATTTAACTTAAATTCGGAGTACATCATATGAAATGCCAGGCTGGATGAAGCATAAGCTGGAATCAAGATTGCCAGGAGAAATATCAAAAACCTCAGATATGTAGATGACACCACCCTTATGGCAGAAAGAGGAACTAAAGAGCCTTTTGATGAATGTGAAAGAGAAGAGTGAAAAAAACTGGCTTAAAACTGAACATTCAAAAAAAAAAAACAAACATCATGGCATCTGGGCCCATGACATCATGGCAAATAGATGGGGAAACAATGGAAACAGTGACCAACTTAATTTTCCTGCCATCCAAAATCACTGCAGATGATAACTGCAGCCATGAAAAAAGGCACTTGCTCCTTGGAAGAAAAGCTATGACAAACCTACACAGCATATTAAAAAGCAGAGACGTCACTTTGCCGACAAAGGTCCGTAGAGTCAAAGCTATGTTTTTTTCCAGTAGTCTTGTATGGATGTGAGAGTTGGACCATAAAGAAGGTTGAGCACCAAATACTTGATGCTTTTGAACTGTGGTATTGGAGAAGACTCTTGAGAGTCCCTTGGACTGCAAGGAGATCAAATCAGTCAATCCTAAGGGAAATCAGTCCTGAATATTCACTGGAAGGACTGATGATGAACCTGAAGTTCCAATATTTTGGCCACCTGATGCAAAGAGCCAGCTCATTGGAAAAGCCCCTGATGGTGGGAGACAGAAGGAGGAGAAGGGGACAACAGAGGTCCAGATGGTTGGATGGCATCACTGACTCCATGGACATGAGATTGAGCAAGCTTTGGGAGATGGTGAAGAAGGGAGGCCTGGTGTGCTGCAGCCCATGGGGTCTCAAAGAGCTGGACACGACTGAGTGACTAAACAGTAACCTATTCCCTGTAAGGGCCATTACAGAGGGGCTGTGTGCTGGCTCTGGCTGGGGATGGGTCAAAATTCAGAGTCCTGGTGGAAGGAAAGAAGACAAATCAAGATTTGTTCAAACAAGGATCAAATCTTGTTCAAATCTTGGTCAGTGGGAACACAACAATTCAGATTTTCATTTAAGAGGCAAAGAATGGGAATTTGGAGTTTCTGTCTCCAGCCTAGCTGTGTGTAAGCTGAGGGAGGTGCCTTGAATGTTATCTAAGTCATTGGGGGAAAGGTTGCGTGCGCGTGTGCTGTGCATGTGTGCTGTGTGTGTGTGCCATTTTCTGGAATACAAAAGGCTGGGAGGATTTCTCAGTCCTGGCTATTTTCCAGAAGTACAGGACTCAGTAAAATTCAACATTATGACCTTAAATATCTATTTGTAGGGAAGCACCAATCTGTGTTATAGAGTCAGAAGCAAATGTATTTTAGAAAAGGTCTACAACTAATTTCCAAATATCATCAACCTATCAGTTTTGTTTAATGCCACAGCTCAACACGATTAACGTGGGGCCTCACCCACATTAACTGGTTGACTTCTTCCTCTGAACATTAATAGATACAACGCTAATAATACTGCCCAGGTGTCAGGGGTGACTTGGGCGGCTCTAACAAAATACAATAAGACTGAGTCACTTAAACAACAGAGTTATTTCTCACAGTTCAGGAGGCTGGAAAGTCCAAAAACAGGGTGCTGGCTTACTCGATTTGTGGTAAGAACGCTCTTTCTGGCTTATAGGTGGCAGCCTTCCCTGTGTCCTCATGTGGCAGAGAGAGAGAGCAAGACAGCTCTTCTTTTAATAAAAACAGTGATTCTATAGGATGAAGGCCCCAGCCTTAGGACTTCATTTAAATTTGATCATTTCCTGATAGATCATTTCCCCAAATTACAGTCGCACTGGGGGTTGGGGTTTCAACATGAGGAATTCTCAGAGGACATACATATGTGAAATAGAATTCAGACCTTATGGCAAGATAAGAAAAACTGAAACATCAAAAATTGTCTTTGCCCCTTTCCCTCCTCTCTCCCCTGACTTACGTGCATTACGCATCAACCAAACTGCCTCCATCAGCAGAAATACCTGCTCAACCGTAAAAGCATGTTCTCCCAGCATCAACAAGATAAGTCCTTAAAAGGTAACATTCCTGCTTGATCTTGTATGGGGCCACGATGACTTGGATTGTGTAGACTGTCAATAATATGTAATTTCATGTACAGTCCTCAGTCTCAAAACCCTTACGTAACTGTGCCTTGACTTCTAACAGGAAAAACAGTTCTCAGAGATTTCTGAGATGCTCAAATTTGGCTCAAACAAAATTTGCCATTTCTTGCTAAGATCGACTGATCAAGTTTTCATCAACACACATTTAGTCCCTAACAGCATGTAAAGCATGGAGACTAAAAGACCAATAACTCTAAACTATTAAAAAAATTTTTTTTCAAAGGGACTTTCCTAGTGGTCCACTGGTTGTTGAGACTGCCCTTCTACTCCAGGGAGAGCCGGTTCGATCCCTAGTTGGGGAAATGAGATCCCCTCATGTGGTTCCATATGGCCAAAAAGGTTTTAAGAAATTAAAAATAAAGTTTTAAAAAGGCTAATAACTTAGTCTAACTTTCCTTTGAATAACTGGAAAGGTTATATGATGTAACTTTAGTGTTAATTTCAGACATTCCATACAGAGAGTTTCTTTGAATAAGAGCCTGAGCCAGAGCCCACTGTGAGCCATTTTCACATTTCACTTCCTAACATTCACCCTGTTAGCTTATACACGTCCAGCTGTCTGACTTCACGTCTGACACAGTTCCAATATCACGTATCTGTGGATTTTACCAATAATTCCACTTTATATACCTTTCTAGAAAAGAAAGTTTGACCCCCATTTGATGAATATTGTGTTTGGGGGTAATACCTAGTGACCTATGTAATAGGTATTTTGGGCTTTCTAATTTAATTTTTTCTACTTTCTCCATATGATTTAAGACACACTGTTTGGGTATGGGTCTCCACATCAAAGCGAAATAGCAAGACTCCAACCGCAGAAAAAAAACTCATTAAAAAAAAAGTGCCTAGATAGTCATTTGTTGTACATTATTTTGCTAAGGGGGAATATCTGCCTCAAGAAAGAAACAAATGGAGAAAGAAATAATTGGTCAAATAAATTCCAAATCATAAGGGTAGAAAAGGGGATTTCAAAGCAGAGCAATTTATAAACACTGTGAGGTAAATAGGTAGGTAAAAGTGAAATGAGAGAGATGAAATTAAACTTTATTCTGAATAAGCATGACATAAATTGGAGTTGACTTTAAAATTCTTGATTTTAGTGGATTGGCTGATAGTCATCACGTCTATCTTTTCTCCGCCCACACTCTATTTTTACATTTTGGACAGTTTGGCAAGAGTATAGTAATTTCTTTTGTTCATTTATCAGGATAATAACCAGTAAAATTATCTGGTAGATTTCTCTGCAATGGAAAATACAGATTAATTTTTGCCATAATTATTGAGTCTTTATTGTCAGTAAGTGCCCACAATTATCCTCTATCCACTGTGAAATATGTTTCAGTGAGAGCACAGTCCTGGAACTACAGACACAAATGTTGGTTATTGGTTCAATTAGCAAGAAAGCATACTTTCCTTCCTTACGTGATATTTTCATTTTCCCAGATAGTTAGGGAAGATACTACAAGATTGCTCATTGCTGTAAAGCCTGTGTTCATCATTGTTCCAGTCCCTTTTGAGTTCACAAGCTTTTATATAGCTAATAGTTTTTCAGACCTCTTGAGATATTTAACCTATCTTTAGTAACTCACATTCTGAAACCCTAGCTCATATATTCTGACTTTCAGGGCACTCCAATTCATGTCAGAGTATGTTCCTAATACCCTAATGTGACTCCAAACTTGTATAAGTCAAAACTCATCTTGATAAAATAGCTTTCTTATTTATCAGCTAAATAAGGTAGTACTGGTTGAAAAAAAGCACACACTGTTTATAATTTACACAACTAGCTAACTAGCTATGAAATCACATTAGTTTTTGAACATAGCAGGGTGTTGCACAAATTAAGAATTTTTATGGTTTATATCACCATATTTCAAATGTAGATACATAACATTTTCATGAAACATGAACACATTAACTGTATATTAGATGAAGAGGTTGGCAGTAAGCCACAAAAGACATAGATACATGAACAAGCTTAACTGAAAGACCCCAAATTACACAAAACTTGTTGAACACTAGTGATTATTGGAGAATAAGACAAATGACCTCTATGCAGCACTGAACAATGACCTTCATTCCAAAAAGAGGTCAATAAGCCTCAGTAGGAAAAGCAGAAAGTCTCCTGGGCCCACCATTCTCCAGAAGGTTCCATTCACCACAGTGGATGCTGGTGGCACCTCCTTTTTCCCTTCTTATCTACTCATTCCCTTTTGCTTATCTTTCTCTTCTTCCTCTGCTACAAGTTGATGCTCAAGACATAAATGCCTTTTTAAACTTCTGCCACTTCCTGAGATCCCAAAATGTGCTGCTACTGGAAGTTACATTCTTAAATGCACTGATGGTCTAGTTCTCAACCTCAAACACTACTAGTTCACTAAGTCTGGGACCAAAGTTGCTGCTTCTCAAAAAATCCCCACATACCACTGTGGGACACTGGAACCAATGCCTGCCTCAGGTCTGAACTGCAGTAAACAATACAGTCATCTGGGACTGCAAAGGCGATAAGATTTCAGCTGTAAAAATTTAGATTGGCCCGTAGAGCCATGAGGGTGTTCTTTGCAAGACTCAGAGAGTGCTGGTGTCAAGGTGTCCATGATTGGTGAGTAATGTTGGTCATGATGTGGGCAGGAAATTCCAGGCACATACATCATTTTAATCAATGACTCATGTCACTTACAGAGCATCCCATTAATCAGGCAGATAACACTAATGCATAAGGACTGGGATATCCACTGAAGTCCTGGGTAACAGCCTAACACATACTTGGAGAGGTGGCTCAGAGGTTAAAGCATTTGCCTGGAATGCTGGAGACCCAGGTTCGATCCCTGGGTCGGGAAGATCCCCTGGAGAAGGAAATGGCAACCCACTCCAGTACTCTTGCCTGGAGAATCCCATGGAGGGAGGAGCCCGATGGGCTACAGTCCATGGGGTTGCAAAGAGTCGGACACGACTGAGTGACTTCACTCACTCACTCACTCATTAACTACCAAAGATATGGAATTCTGCTGCTGAGACACAGGCCAGAAGGACATCCCAGATGGTCCAGTGGCTGAGACTCCACTCTTCCAATACAGGGGACTCAGGTTTGATCCTTGATATGTTGCAACTAAGTGTTTGCATACTGCTGCTCAAGATCCCTCATGCCACAACTAAGACTTGAAACAGTCAAATATATAAATAACCAAAAATTAAACAGAGAGGAAGAAAAAAATAAAACCAAAAAACAACTCAGGCCACCAGCTCAGAACTCTGTACCACTCAGCATTGTGTCTAAGATGTCTGGTCAACACTGATATTATCTAAAGACTAGCCTCTCTCAGTTCCCCAAATCTGGATGCTTTTCTTGGAAATTCTGCTAAAAACCTACAGGATCACTCAGCCTCTAGGACCTACAGGAATTTGTTTCTACCAAGAAGAAGAGCTATGGGTAGAAACAGTTGTACAGCATCAGGACATGGGGGTTCCAGTCCCAGCTTTGCTACTATGTAGGTTTCAGAACGGTGGACCAGTTATTCAACCTTTACTAGCGTTGTATTTTCACATACAAACTGTTCATGATAACTGCAGGCTATTCTGTGATGTTGCATGAGGAAGTCAGGGCAGGAAGCTGGTTACCCTGAGGAGTGACTAGGAAGGCAAGGCAGCACTGAAATGTATGATTGTGACTCACTGCTGTCATTAGGTTTTGGGATTCCGTGATTGTTTCAGCATGCATCACAGCATTATTTCCTAGTTAAAACATGCAATTATGAATGTCTCCATCTTTGCCATCAATCATCCACTATTTGCTAAAAATAAGGCAAATTAGTAATTTAAAATTACAAAAAGTATGCAAACACAATAGCAGTTGACACCTCATACATATTAGGATACAGTTATTACTCTATTTAAACTGTTTTAAAATTGCACAGACATAGACGTATGTTACAATTTTTCAGGCATTAAAGAGCTAGAGTTTCCCACCAGAGGTCGGCAAATTACTATTCCTGGGCCAAGTCAGGTTCCTCCTCTCTCTGCAAAGTTGTATTGAAACA
The DNA here is from genome assembly GCA_006410935.1 of Redunca redunca. NCBI lineage: Eukaryota > Metazoa > Chordata > Mammalia > Artiodactyla > Bovidae > Redunca > Redunca redunca. The sequence continues at coordinate 911,064 of SJYQ01002977.1, forward strand.
CAGCTATACTCATTTACAAATTGTCTTGGACTATTTTCATACGACTGCAGAGCTGAATAGTGTTGACAGAGGACATGGGCCACAAAGCCTAAAATATTTACTGTCTGGCCCTTTACAGAAAAAGTTGGCTGACCTCAGGTCAATATAATCAAGCTCAGTAAAACAGCATCCTCTGTTTGTAGTTCTGAAATACTAGAATGACCCTGAGAGGAAATAAAAATTAGTCTACAGTGCAAGAAAAACGGTCATAATATCAAAACAATTAACACAGTGATGGCAATTTAAAAGAAACAATTGTAGGGCACATTGTAAATAGGTAAGAAGTCAAATTTTTTTAAAAGCCCAAACAATTTATTTTGCCTATGGACACTGGAGGTGTTATCCTTAATGCACATAAAGTTTCCTATTTTCAAGCACTCAGATAGTTGGCCGCTGAGATGATGAGTAAGAAATACATTTTTTGGTCTATTTCCATAAATGAAAGGAATAGCAATTAGCCCCTAACCTAAAACAAATGTTCTACATTAAAATAATTATTTTAACGGGTTCTTAAAAGTGGAGGATTATTTTGCATGGGAATAAAATTACACAATCAAATTTTCAGTCTACATGATCCAGCGAATGTGTTAACATTTTCTTGACTTAAATTAGGGAAGGTCTGGCTTAATGTTGTGCGTTTTTAAATTCAGTTTCTCTTATTTGTGACATGGGTCAGGAGGTTAGAGGTGGTTTTCAAAATGAGGGGGTATATCTGCTAAGACATCGTGTACAGTCCAATGGCCCCTGGGGTTAGGTAACTTCAGGCACAGCCCTCAGCAGGGAGCTATGACTGGGATATGATGTTTGATTTCTCCTTGCAGCTCCTATGAGGACAGAAGCACAGAGCCTTCCTTGTCAGATACGAAAGGAGGAAGAATGGGAGTCATTTCCTCTTGGCTCCTGATCCTTCACTCTGACAAGTCTCTACCTCGAGCTCGCTAGTGTGTCTGTGGTCCTGGGAGGGAGAAATTGGCTGCGACCACAATCACTGTGTCCCCAGAGTGTACTGGTGCGACATTATCTGCAGATTTCTTGCTTTTCTTTTAAGTTAGTTCCTCCCCTTTTCTTGCCTTTCTTTACCATTTTGGGTTTCATTTTTGTTACTTTTTACAAATAACGGTGTGTGCATGAGTGTGCGCTCAGTCCCTCAGTTGTGTCTGACTCTTTGTGACCCTGTGGACTGAAGTCCGCCAGGCTCCTCCGTCCATGGGATTCTCCAGGCAAGAACACTGGAGTGAGTTGCCGTGCCCTCCTCCAGGGCATCTTCCTGACCCAGGGATCGAACCTGGGTCTCCTGCATTGCAGGTGGATTCTTTACCATCTGAGCCACAAGGGAAGCCCTATGAATAAAGGTGAAGTCGCTCAGTAGTGTCCGACTCTTTGCAACCCCATGGACTGTAGCCCACCAGGCTCCTCCACCCATGGGATTCTCCAGGCAAGAGTACTGGAGTGGGTTGCCATTTCCTTCTCCAGGGAATCTTCCCGACCCAGGGATCGAACCCCGGTCTTCTGCATTGCGGGCAGATGCTTTAACCTCTGAGCCACCAGGGAAGCCCTGAATAAAGGTAACTTTCTTTAATTTTTCATATCTACATGTCCTCTCATTTTGTTCTCACTTATAATTGAGTGACACGGTTTTGAGGGTGGTCTGGAAGTTCTGGGTAAGACTTGCCTCCCTGTTTTACACAACTGGTCAAAAGCCTCCACGGGCCTTAATTTTTGGTCATCTGCTGCTGCTGCCTGGAGCAACTGCTTAGCACAATGATTAGGAATTCTCTCAACCAGTGTATAAATCCTGGTTCAAAACCCTCGCTGTAAAACAAACAAACAAACAAACAAACCCACTCACTGTGCAGTTATTTTCTTCTCCACTCCCCAGGATCCATAGCCACAATACCCTAGTTTACACTGGGAATAATAACAGTCTCCAGCTTACACACCTATTTTGAGGAGTAAATTAGCTAACATTTGTAAAATGCCTAAACAAAACCTGGACAAGGGAAGGGCTTATTACTATAAGGATGCACTCTTAGGGACACTGATGTTGTCTCTCCTCATTATTTTTTCCCAAAGTCATTGAGCTTTTTTTTTTTTTTTCTGTTTTGGAATGGGGGGCACTGATGTTAGGGGTAGAGGGTGGGCAAAGCAAATCCCTTTTCTAATACTGAGGATATTGCCTAGCCTGTCCAGTGATATACAAAGGGAAATGCACTAAATGGGTTCTGGGAAAAATTCCTTCACTTATTCGTAAAGGAAGACACAAGAAGAAACGCTCTTCCCTGTGCCATCTCCCACCCGCAACTTTGAATGTGACAGCAAGTGATGGTGAGAGGTGCTGCAGCCATCCTGTGACTTCACAACAAGTGAAAATAATCACCAACGTGCCAGCCATGGCGAACTTGCTGAAACAACCCAGCAAGTACTGTCTTGTAAACCTCTTGGAATTTAGGAAAATAACCTACTTGTTCAGGTCAATTTTAGTCATAGTTTTGTTTTTTTTCCCTAGCCAAAAATATTCTTATGGTGCACAGTCATCTCTTCTACATGACAGTATCTGTCAATGCAGAGATCTCTCAAGTAATAGATGCAATTCCTTGATAAATATTTAGATTGGCATTGTTCACATACATTTAATGGTAAAGATACCACTGGGTTCTAAACATCGGTTGAAAATAACATGTCAATGGCTATTTTATTTTTAAAGGAAAACAGATGCTTCAGTAATTGGATAAGAGGGCACTGCAAAAAAAAAAAAAAGAGCGGTGCATCTTGGGACAAATATTCATGTGTTTATTGGGAGCTTGGCTCTGTCGCCCCTGAATTCGCCTTACACACGGCATCTGAGTGGACTCCACTAGGTGCCCTGCTTGCCCTTTAGTAAAATCCAGAGGAAAGCTTTCACTGATTTGCACATGTGCTTCTAACACTTTTCTGGGAAAGGAAAGAAAATGAATTTTATTTAACCTGGCAACCTCTAGCTAAACTGCACATCATGGATATATTTTTAAAAAGAAAAAAAATGAAAAGTTGATTTATAAGGATGGGAATGAAGAAAAATAGCACTGTCCAGTTTTCTAGCTTTATGTAAGGGCCTCAGACAGAGTAAATCCTGTGTAGGACATGGATATGGAATGTTAAGTTTGTCTTTATCCTCTTGTGGAGGTCCCTGTAAGGACCTGGAGAAAAGTCAAATGTGTATCTCTGATTTGTTCCTGGGATTTTAATATTTTAATAACAGATATATATTTAATATATTTATATAATATGTATTAACATATTAAATGTAATATATATTATATAGTGTATATATTTATATATATATATATAT
>SJYQ01002977.1:915786-945505 GCA_006410935.1 Redunca redunca
GAAACTCCAGTACTTTGGCCACCTCATGAGAAGAGTTGATTCATTGGAAAAGACTCTGATGCTGGGAGGGATTGGGGGCAGGAGGAGAAGGGGACGACCCAGGATGAGATGGCTGGATGGCATCACGGACACAATGGACGTGAGTCAGAGTGAACTCCGGGAGATGGTGATGGACAGGGAGGCCTGGTGTGCTGCAATTCATGGGGTCGCAAAGAGTCGGACACAACTGAGCAACTGAACTGAACTGAAGCCTGACAAGCTGAACTGACATCCTGGACAAAACCACTATCCACATGGAGAAGATGGACAAATTAAAAGATAGATATTAATATATACAGTATAATATATGCTGCTGCTGCTGCTAAGTCGCTTCAGTTGTGTCCAACTCTGTGTGACCCCAGAGACACTCAGTCGGGTCCAACTCCTGGTGACCCCATGTACTGCAGCCTACCAGGCTTCTCTGTCCATGGGATATGCCAGGCAAGAGTACTAGAGTAGGTTGCCATTGCATTCTCCAACAGTATAATATATAGAAAATTATAAATAATCAACCAGGACTTAATGTATCCTAAAGGAAATTCTACTCAACATTCTGTCATAACTTATATAGGGAAAGATTCTGAAAAACAATAAAAAATATTTATGTACACAGCTGAATCTGTTACTGTATACCTCAAAGAAACAAAATGTAAAAATCTATATTGCAACATCATCATCATCATCATCATCATCGTAAGCTAATTGAGGGAATCACCTAGGACATTCCCCAACACACCCTGGAATCTGGGATGGTGCCATATCCATGGAATCTGATCAGGCTTCAGTCTCAAAACTGATTTATCCAGGGGCTAAAGGAGCTTAGGAGGATGTGCCAACAAATGAAGACCCCTTGGGCCAGGAGTGACTGGTCCCCTGTGGATGGCCGCAAACGCTCCAAGCTCAGCTGGGCATTCAAATAACTATAGTAAGCCTAGTGCCCCCAAAGGACGGTGTCCCCTCTGGGCTGGAAGAGCTCTGCCAAGTCCCCTGGTCTCCACATCCCCTGGTGTTGGGGCTCCCAGATCCAGCCTCCTCGTTTACAGTTGACCAACTCACATACTAGGGCACCATCAGGAGTAAATTTTGACAGACGCTGGTGTTAAATCTGGACTCCTGTTGGTAACAGGGATGAAGTAATGAGATTCAAGTTCGCTCGTCTTTGTACTGGCATATTCCACTCTAACTTCCACCCAGGACACAACTTTGCCTAAGGCTCTGGTTGAAGCAGGAACCAGAGTCGGGTGGGAGGAAGTGCTGCCGCTTTGTGGCCACTTTCTGAAACTGCAACTAACAAAGGGCAGCTTGCTGGCACTTCTTATTCACAAGACCTATAGATCCCTCGTAATAAAAAAAAAAAAATACATGCCCAAATAAATGTCCTGAGCCAGGCATTTGAAAGGGAGTTATAAGCCAGGCCCACTGTCAAACAGGCACTTTCAACAGGTGTATTACAAGCCTATGGTTTAAAAGGGGAAAAACAACATGATTTCATGCTTCAAATTGCTGCTTTTTAATGCAATGTAAATGAAAATGCAAGTAAGACTTCCCACACATCAAAGTGGTCATCATCCAAAGGACCATAGAGAAGTAATGCTGGGCAGCTCGTGGAAGAAACAGCTCCCTTCCACACTGCTGGAGCACTCTTGGTATTCCTGCTATGAAGATCAGTACAGAGGTTCCTCACAAACCTATGAAGAGAAGGGCCAATTCAACTTTGGACCAATCTCCATAGAGACCAACATTTTGCGAGAATAACTGCACCTCTGTAGTCACTACAGTGCTATTTACAACATCTGAGACTCAAAAGGAATCAAAATGTCCACTGACAGATGCATGATTTGAAACATGTGGCACATAAATACAATGGACTATCTCTCAGCTATGAGGCAGGATGAAATAAGGCCATTTTAGCAACATGGATGGAACTAGACATGCCCAGTTACCAACTATTGTGTGAAAGATTGTGATTCAAGTTGAGGATATCACTTACCGGCAAAGTTTACAATTTCATAGGAACAAATGAATTTCCAAAACAAAAATAGACTCACAGACCTGGGGGTGGGGGTGGGGGAGATAGTTCCCAGAGATGAAACATGGAAGAAGGATAATTTACTTTTTTTTGCATTAATATATATGCACAAGTATATTGGAAATACATAATCAGCAAAGGCCTCTTGCTGGGCACAAGAAAGTCTAATCAACCATGTGCATCAATCCAGATGTACACAGGTTCAAATAAGGATACTCATATGTACATTGACAAAGGAACCACCACGTGGCTGACAAACTCCAGGTACTCAGCATTCTAAATCAATTATAACCATGCATAAAATAGAAATTCAATTTTTAAAAGGGTAGAAAAAGCCACTGTGTTCCACTGAGGCACTGGGGACCTCTACTATCCAAGCCTCTACTATCTCATGCAGGCTTCATTTGGAAACTGGATATTTCTAAGGCTAAGGAGATGAGGAGAAGTTGCCATCTAATGAAACCCCCTCAAACCCTGATTGCCCAGTCTCTGGATGGCACCAGGATCTGTGGATACAGCCAGGCCTTCCTACACCCATACGTAACCTAGTGCATCCAAAGGATGGTGCACTCTATAGGCTGCTGCTGCTAAGGCGCTTCAGTCGTGTCCGACTCTGTGGGACCCCATAGACGGCAGCCCACCAGGCTCTGCAGTCCCTGGGATTCTCCAGGCAAGAACACTGGAGTGGGTTGCCATTTCCTTCTCCAATGCATTAAAGCGAAAAGTGAAAGTGAAGTCGCTCAGTCCTGTCCAACTCTTCGCGACCCCATGGACTGAAAGAGCTTTAAAAGGTACCCTTGTCGCCTCATGTCCTGGGGGTGTGGTTCCCAGCTCCAGTCTGCCATTTCACAGTGGTTCACCCCACATGCTAGCACCCTAAGGATCGAGTTTTGGCAGAGTTTGGTGTTAAGGGTAAGAAGGAGGAAGTAATGAGAGGCTCTGAGGCCTTTGTACGGGGCATATTCCACTCTAACTTCCACCCGGGACACGACTTTCCCCGTCTCTGATTGAGGTAGTAACCAGAGTGGGACGGGAGAAAGTGCTGCCGCCTTGTGGACGCTGCCTGCAACTGCAACTTACAAAGGGCAGCTTGTCAGCACTTCCTATTCACAGGCTTGAGGGTCTGTATTAATTAAAAACAAACAAACCATAAAACCCTGACTTGACCAAATAAATGCTCTAAGCTAGGCAATCACAAGAGATCTCTAAAGTGGGCCCACATTCAGCAGGCAATCTCCACTGGTATATAGTCAGCACACAGTTTAAAAGAGAAAACAACTGAAAACAAATTGCTGCTTTCTGGAGGAAGCACAAGCTGGAATCAAGATTGCTGGGAGAAATATCAATAACCTCAGATATGCAGATGACACCACCCTAATGGCAGAAAGTGAAGAAGAACTAAAGAGCCTCTTGATGATAGTGAAAGAGGAGAGTGAAAAAGTTGGCTTAAAGCTCAACATTCAGAAAATGAAGATCATAGAATCTGGTCCCATCACTTCATGGGAAATAGATGGGGGAAACGGTGGCTGACTTTATTTTTCTGGGCTCCAAAATCACTGCAGATGGTGTTTGCAGCCATGAAATTAAAAGGCACTTACTCCTTGGAAGGAAAGTTATGATGAACCTAGACAGCATCTCAAAATCCTCCTAGCCAGGCTTCAGTAGAATGGGAACTGAGAAATTCCAGATGTTCAAGCTGGATTTAGAAAAGGCAGAGGAACCAGAGATCAAATTGCCAACATCTGCTGGATCATTGAAAAAGCAAGAGAGTTCCAGAAAACATCTACTTCTGCTTCATTGACTATGCCAAAGCCTTTGACTCTGTGGATCACAATAAACTGTGGAAAATTCTTCAAGAGATGGGAACACCAGACCACCTGACCTGCCTCCTGCAAAATCTGTATGCAGGTCAAGAAGAAACAGAACTGGACATGGAACAACAGACTGGTTCCAAATAGGAAAAGGAGTACATCAACGTGGTATAATGTCACCCTGCTTATTTAACTTATAGGCAGAGTTCAGTTCAGTTCAGTCGCTCAGTGGTGTCCGACTCTTTGCGACCCCATGAATCGCAGCACGCCAGGCCTCCTTGTCCATCACTAACTCCCAGAGTTCACTCAGACTCGCGTCCATCGAGTCAGTGATGCCATCCAGCCATCTCATCCTCAGTCGTCCCCTTCTCCTCCTGCCCCCAATCCCTCCCAGCATAGGCAGAGTACCTCATGAGAAACGCTGGGCTGGAAGGAGCCCAAGCAGGAATCAAGATTGTCGGGAGAAATATCAATAACCTTAGATATGCAGATGACACCACCCTTTTTGCAGAAAGTGAAGAGGAACTAAAAAGCCTCTTGATGAAAGTGAAAGAGGAGAGTGAAAAAGTTGGCTTAAAACTCAACATCCAAAAATCCGCCCCATCACTTCATGGCAAATAGATGGGGAAATAATGGAAACAGTGAGAGACTTTATTTTTCCAGGCCCTAATATCACTGCAGATGGTGACTGCAGCCATGAAATTAAAAGACGCTTACTCCTTGGAAGAAAACTTATGACCATAAAGACTTTTTAAAAGACGCTTACTCCTTGGAAGAAAACTTATGACCATAAAGACTTTTGAGCTTGAAAAAAAAAAAGAAAACTTATGACCAACCTAGGCAGCATATTAAAAAGATGAGACATTACTTTGCCTATAAATGTCAGTCTAGTGAAAGCTATGGTTTTTCCAGTGGTCATGTATGGATGTGAGAGTTGGACTCTGAAGAAAGCTGAGCGCTGAAGAATTGATGCTTTTGAACTGTGGTATTGGAGAAGACTCTTTTGAGTCCCTTGGACTGCAAGGAGATCCAACCAGTCCATCCTAAAGGAAATCAGTCCTGAATTGGAAGGAGTGATGCTGAAGCTGAAACTGCAATACATTGGCCACCTAATGCAAAGAACTGACTCATTGGAAAAGATCCTAATGCTGGGCAAGATTGAGGGCAGGAGGAGAAGGGGACGACAGAGGATGAGATGGTTGGTTGGCATCACTGACTCGATAGACATGAGTTTGAGCAAGCTGCGAAAGTTGGTGATGGACAAAGAAAACTGGCGTGCTGCAGTCCACAGGGTCGCAAAGAGTTGGCTATGACTGAGCCACTGAACTGAATTCCACTCTACTTCCCCGGAGGCTCTGATCGAAGCAGTAACCTGAGTGGGGCGGGAGGTAGTGCTGCCATCTTGTGGATGCTTCCTGAAACTTACAAATGTCAGCTTGTCTGTACTTGGGACTCACAAGGCCTGCAGGGCTGAAGATACCTGCCCAAAGAAATATCCTGCACAGGGATTTGAAAGAGAGTTCTAAAACAGGCCCAGTGTCAAGTAGGCATTTTCAGCTGGTATACTGTCAGCCCAAGGTTTAGAACAAAACAAAAACATGATTTCATGCCTCAAATTGCAGCTTTTTTACGCAATGCAAATAAAAATGCGTGAAGATTCCCTCACACCCCTCAAAGTGGTCATTATCTAAAAGACTATAGAGAAATAATGTTGTGCATATGTCGTAGAAAAAAGATCCCTCCTACACTGTTGGGACAATGTGAACTGGTAGCTGCTCTATGGAGAGCAATATTGAGGTTCCTCACAAATCTATGAAAAGAGGGACCCTATGAGCGGGTAATTCAAATCTGGGCCAATTTGCATAGAAAACAATATTTTGCAAAGATAACTGCTTCTCAATATTCACTGCAGCACTATTTACTACCTCCAAAGCTCAAAAGGAATCAAAATGTCCACTGACAGTTGAATGATTAAAAAGCATGTGGTACATATATACAGTGGATTAGCTCTCAGTCACGAGATATCATGAAATAATGCCATTTTAGCAACATGGATGGACCCAGGCATGCTTAGACGCTAACTAGTGTGGAACAGAGAAAGCTTAGGCTATCACTTATAGATTGAATCTAGAATGCCATGGGAACAAATGAATTTCCAAAACAGAAACATAAACTTGAAAACAAACCGATGGTTCCCAAAGATGAAACAGGATGCAAAGATAACATAGAAGGTTGGCATTAACATATACACACAAGTAAATTGGAAGTATATAATATAACCAGCAAGAACTTATTGCTGGGCACAGGAAACTCCAAATCACAATGTGCATTCATCCACGTATGCAAAGATTCAAACAATATAGCTTATGCACATCTACAACTGATTCATGCCGTTGCACACCTCCAAACACACAGCTTTCTAAATCAATTATACTTGTAAGTAAAATAAACATGCAAGTAAAGGAGACCACTACTTTTGTCCCAAGCCTGAAACCCATGCACACTGCAGCCCCAAAGCTGGACAGTTCTAAGGCTAAACAGATGGGGGAAGAGGAACCGGCAAATGAAGCCCCCTCGAACCCTGACTGCCCGGTCACATTCTGCATGGCGCCAGGATCTGTGGAAACAGCGGGGCCTTCCTAAACAGCCACTCTAAGCCGAGTGCACCCAAAGGACGCCCACTCCGGGCTGAAAGAGCTATAAAAAGTCCCATGTTCTCCACATTGCCTGGGGGTGAGGTTCCCAGCTCCAGCCTGTATTTTCACCGTCCACTTAACTACAGCACCCTGAGGATCGAGTTTCGGAAGAGCCTGCTGTTAGTCTGGGCTCTTAAAGGGAAAAGGGGTGAAGGAATGAGACTCAAGCCTGCGGGTTTCTGTGCTCGCACACTCCACTCTAACTTCCACCCAGGACACGGCCAGGCCCTGGTTGAAGCAGTAACCAGAGTAAAGGGAGTGGTAAGTGCTGCCCCCTTGTGGACACGTCCTGAAACTGCCCCAAAGGGCAGCTCGTCAGCACTTGAGATTCACAAGGGCCCCCAGAGTGAAAACAGGACCTGCCGAAAGAAAGGTCCTGGGCTGTGCATTTGAAAGAGAGTTCTACACCAGGCCCACTGTAAAGCAGCACCTTTCAACTGGTGTATTGTTAGCTCACGGATTAAAAAGAAATGTCATGCCTCAAATCTCTGCTTTTTAATAGCTTAATACAATACAAATCAAAACGACAATGAGGACTTCCCCACAACAGTCAAAGAGGTCATCAACAAAAGCGCTGCGGTGAAAAATGCTGGGTAGGTCATGCAAGAAAGAGAGCCCTCCTACACTGTTGGAGCAAGGTAAATTGGTACTCCCTCTATGGAGAGCAGGATCGAGGTTCTTTAGAAAACGATGAAGACAGGTACCCTATGAAGGGCTAAAGTTACCACGGGGCCGATATGCACGCAAACAATATTTTGTAAGGTAATTACACCTCAATATTCACTGAAGCACTATTTATAACATCCAAGACTCAGAAGGAATCAAAATGTCCACTGACAATGATTAAAAAACATGTGGTACGTATATACAACAGAATATCCCCTGGCCGTGAAATAGTATGAAATAATGCCATTTTAGCAACATGGATGGACCTAAGGCAGGTAGAATCTAGAATTTCATAAGAATGAATGCGTATCCAAAACAAAACACACTCACAACTTAGAAAAAATAAAAACCAATGGCCTCCAAAAATGAATGGGGTCAAGGTTAATTTGGGAGTTTTGCTTATACGTAGACATACAGAAATATACTAGAAATACATTGTCAGTAAGGGCCTAGGAAGGAAGATAACACTATGCACTAGTTCACATGTGAAAAATTTCAAACAAAAATACTCAAATGTACATCTAGAAATGAATCACTTGGCTGAACCTCAACATGAACCACCTTCTATGTCCTTATACTCAAAAGTTCAGTTAAAAAAAGAGAAAAGGCGACCATACCCCACTGAGGCCCTGGGGATCTCTGCTTGTGTGAATCCTGGACCCCATGCAAGCTCCTGAACAGGTGGGTGGTTTTAAGGCATGAAAATAGAGAGGAGGAGGCAGCAACTGAAGGGCCTTGAGCGCCCAGGCACTCTCTGGAGAGCATCAGGAACTGTGGAGCCAGGGCCCTGCCTACAACACAGCCAAGCCTAGCGCACTCAAAGGATGGCGCACACTCCGGGCTGGAAGAGCTTTCAGATGTCCCCTGGTCTCCACATCTCCTGGGCTTGAGGTTCCCAGCCCCCAGCCTCCTTTGACACAGTCACACGAGCCACATGCTACAGCACCCTGAGGGTGGAGTTTTGACAGGGAATGGTGTTAGTCTGATCTATTACGGGTGAGAGGGATGAAGTAATGAGACTCAAGCACTCCGGTCTTTGTGCTGGCACATTCCACTCTAACTTCCACCCAGGACACGACTTTCCCTAAAGCTCTGGCTGATGCAGTAGCGAGTTGGGCGGGAGGATGTGCTGCCACCTTGTGGACGCTGCCCTCAACTGCAACTTCCCGAAACAGCTCTTGCTTTCCCTGGTGGCTCCGGTGGTAAAGAATCCGCCTGCAATGTGTGAGACCCAGGTTTGATCCTTGGGTCGGGAAGATCCCCTGGAGAAGGGAATGGCAATCCGCTCCTGTATTCTTGCCTGGAAAATCCCATGGACAGAAGCCTGGTGGCTACAGTCTGTGGGGTCATAAAAAGTCGGACACGACTCAGTGACTACCATTTTCATACTGTGGGCTGAAACAACACCTGCCCAAAGAAATGTCCTGAGCTAGGCATTTGAAAGAGAGTTCTAAACCGGCCCACTGTCAAGCAGGCACTTCATCTGGGTACCATGAGACCACGGTTTAAAAATAAAAAATGAATGATTTCATGTCTCAAATCTCTGCTTTTTAGTGGAATGTAAATGAAAACATGAATGCGGATTTCCTCACAAGAGTTAAAGTGGTCATAATCCAAAGCCTACTGAGAAATAAATGCTGGCTAGGGCCCGGGAGAAAGAGAACCCTCCTAATCTGCTGGTGAAAGTGTAAACTGGTACTACCTCTATGATACAGAGGTTCCTCACAAGTCTACAAAGACTTGGGACCCTATGAGGGGGGGGAATTCCACCATGGGGTCAACAGAAAGCAATATTTTTGCAAAGATAACTGCACCTGGATATTCACTGCAGTACTATTTACAGCATCCCACCTAGAAGGAATCAAAATGTCCAGTGACAGATAAATGATTAAAAACCATGTGGTACATTATACAATGGATTATCTCTCAGCTATGAGATATCATGAAATAATGCCATTTTCGCAACATGGAAGTCATGCTTAGTTGATAACTTATCTGGGACAGAGAAAGATATAAGCTTAGGATATCACCTAGGTTGAATCTAAAATGTTATAGGAATGAATGACTTTCAACACAGAAACAGAATTACAGACTTGGGAAAAAAAAAACAACACTCCCCAAAGATGAAACATGAGTGCAAAAATAATTTTAGGAGGTTGGCATTAACATACACACATAAGTATATGGGAAATACATAATCAGCAAGGACCTACTGTTGGGCTGCTGCTGCTGCTACTGCTGCTAAGTCGCTTCAGTCATGTCCAACTCTCTACGACCCCATAGATATCAGCCCACCAGGCTCCCCCGTCCCTTGGATTCTCCAGGCAAGAACACTGGAGTGGGTTGCCATTGCCTTCTCCGTTGGGCTAGGAAACTTCAGTTAAAAACGTGCATTCATCCACATGTGCAAACATTCAAACAAAACGTGCATACATACATCTACAACTGAATCACGTGGCCGTACACCTCAAAATACACAACCTTCTAAATCACTTATACTCTCAAATAAAATAAAAGTTAAATTTAAAAAGAGAGAAATGGCAATTGTATTCCACTGAGACACTAGGGAAATCTATTCTTGTCTGAAGCCTGGAATCCATGCATGTCCCAAAGCTACTATGTCTAAGGCAAAGGAGATGGGGAAGAGGTGCCAGCAAAGAAAGCCCCCTCAAACCCTGTTTGCCCTGTCACTGTCTGGATGGCATCAGGAGCTGGGGTCCAACCCTTCCTACATTCATACCAAGCCTCGGTTGGCTCCTAAGGGTAAGAGGGATGAAGTAATGCGACTCAAGCACTCGGGTGAGACTTCCCCCCCAACAGGACTTTCCCCAAGGCTCTGGTGGTTGCAGTTGAGTGGGGCAGGAGTAAGTGCTGCCGCCTTGTGGACACATCCCACAACTGCAACTTACAAAGGGCAGCTTGTCAGCTCTTGCTACTCAACAAGGCCTTGGGGTTTGTAAACAATACCTAGTTGGAGAAATTATCTGGGCAAAGATTTGAAACAGAGCTCTAAAGTGGGTCCACTGTCAAGAGTAACTTTCCACTGGTATATTGTCAGCATACAACTTAAAAAAAACAAACAAAAAACAAACATGACTTCATGCCTCAAAAGTCTACTTTTCAATGCAATACAAATCAAGACGACAATGAGGGTTCCCTCACACAAATCAAAGTGGTTATTCTCAAAAGGCCTACAGAGAAATCAATGCTGGATAGGGCCTAGAAGAAAGGGAACCCTCCCACACTGTTGCTGGGAATGTAAGCTGGCACTCTCTTTAAGGACAGCCATATAGAAGCTCCTCACAAATCCGTGGAGACTGGTACCCAACGAGGGGGGCAATCCCATATGAGGTCATATTTTGCAAAGATAACTGCACCTGAATATTCACTGCAGAACTATTTACAATGTCTTAAAAGGAATCAGAATGTCCATTGACAAACGAATGATTAAAAAACCAATAGTACATGTATACAATGGATTATCTCTCAGCCATGAGATTGCATGAAATAATGACATTTTAGTAATGTGGAAGGACACAGACATGCTCAGATGCTAAATGTTGTGAGATAGAGAAGTATAAATAGCTCTAGTTATCACTTAGAATCTAGATTTTCACAGGAATGAATGAATATTTGGAACAGAAACAGACTTACAGACTTAGAAAACTGATGGTTTTCAAAGAGAACGCGTGGGGGAAAGGAGGGTTTAGGAGGCTGTTATTAACTTACCTACACACACATATTCTGGAAATACAAAATCAACAAAGGCCTACTGTAGGGCACAGTGATCCTCAATCGACACTGTGTATTAATTTATACATGAAAAGTTTCAAATAATGAGTCATATATCAGGGGCTTCCCTGTTGGCTCAGTGGTAATGAATCTGCCTGCCAGGACAGGAGGTGATGGTTTGATCCCTGGGGTGGGAAGATCCCCTAGAGATGGAAATAGCAACCTATTTCAATATGCCTACATGGGAAATCCCATGGACAGCGAAGCCCGGTGGACAAGAGAGTCAGACACGACTTTCCAACTACCCAACAACAACAGTCATACGTAAATCTAGAACTGAATCATGTGACTGTACATCTCAAAATATACAACCTTCTAAATGGATTATGCCAATAAAAAAATTAAAAATTCAATTAAAAGAGAGAAAAAGTGACTATATTCCATTCAGGTCTTGGGGACCTCTGCTTGTGTCACAGGCCTGGACTCCATGCAGGTTGCAGTCCCAAAGCTGAATTGTTTTAATGCTAAGGAGATGGGGAGGAGATGCCAGCAAATGAAGCTTCTTCAACCCGAGTGCCTGGCCACTCTCTGGTTGGCAACACGAGCTGTGGATCCTGCTGGGCCTTCCTACACCCACACCAAGCCAAGTGTACCCGAAGGACTGTGCTCACTCTGGGCCGAAAGAGCTTTAGTCTTTCCCCTGGTCTCCAGCCCTGATCTTCTTTTTCACAGTCATTCCAGGCACATACTACAGCACCCCAAGGATAGAGTTTTAGCAGGGATTGGTGTTAGTCTGGGCTCTTAAGAGGGATGAAGTAATGAGCCCTAAGCCCTGGGGTCTTTGTGCTGGCACTTTCCATTCTTAACTACCACCTAGGACACAGCTTGCCCTAAGGCTCTGGTTGATCCAGTAACCAGAGTGGGGCAGGAGGAAGGGCCATCACTTGTGGAGGCGTCTTGCAACTGCAATTTACAAAGGGCAGCTTGTCTGCACTTGCGATTCACGATTCACAAGGCCTGTGGGTTTGTACACAATAACTGCTGGAAGAAATGTCCTGGGCTAGGCAATTGAAAGAGAGCTCTACAACACTCCCACTGTCAAGTAGGCACTTTCAACTGGTATCCTGTAGGCCCAAGGTTTCAAACAAACAGGCAAAAAACCCCACGTGATTTCATGCCTCAAACCATTACTTTTGTTTTGCAATGCAAATAAAAATGTCAGTGAGGATTCCCTCACACTCCTCAACGTGGTCATCATCCAAAGTACTACAGAGAAATAATTCTGCACAGGCCATGGAATAAAGAGAACCCTCCTACAGTGTTGGAACAATGTGAGCTGGTAGTCTCTATGGAGGGCAGTATAGAGGTTCCCCACAAATCTATGAAGAGAGGAACCCTATGACGGGCCAGTTCAACTACAGACCAATCTGCAAACAAAATAATATTGTGCAAGGATAACTGCACTTCAGTATTCACTGCAACATGATTTACAATATCCAAGACCCAAAATGAATCAAAATGTCCACTGACAGATGACCGATTAAAAAGTGTTTGGTACATTACACAGTGTAATACTTCTCAGCCATGAGACACCATGAAATATGCCAGTTTACAATATGAATGGACCTAGCCATGCTTGGACACTGACTGTTGTGGGACAGAAAACGATACAAGCTTAGGATATCACCTATAGGCAGAATGTAGGATTTCATGGAATAAATGAATTTCCAAGACAGAAACAGACTCACAGACTTGGAGCAACGACAACAACAACAAATGATAATCCACAAAGATGAAATATGGATGCAAGGATAATTCGGAAGTTTGGCATTAACATATACACACAAGTATATTGGGAATCCATAACCACCAAGGGCCCACTGTGGAGCACAGGAAACATAATTAGCAACGTGCATTCATCCACAAGTGTAAAGATTCAAATAAGAACAGTCTTAAGCACGTCTACGACTGAATCACGTGGCTGTACACGTCAAAATACACAACCTTCCAAATCAATCATACCCCAAAGTAAAGCAAAAATTCAAAGAAAGAAAGAGGTAGAAATGAAAATTGCCTTCCACTGAGACACTGGGGACCTCTACTTTTGTCTGAGCCTGGACCCCATGCACGCTCCAGTCCCAAATGCTAAGGGGATGCTTAGAGGTGCTCGCTAATGAAGCCTCCTCCAACCCTGATTGCCCCACTCTCTGGATGGCAACAGGAGCTGGAATACAACTAGGGCTTCCTACACCCATACAAAGCCTACTGTATCCAAAGGATGGTGCACACTATGGGTTGAAAGAGCTTTAAGCTGTCCCCTGGTCTCCACAGGTTCCAAGGGATGGGTTCTCACCTGCTTTTTCAGTAGTTCACCCCACATACCAATCACCCTGAGGGTCCAGGTTTGGCAGACATTCGTGTTAATCTGGGCTGTTAAGGGTAAGAGGGGTGAAGTGATGAGACTCAAGTCCTTGGGTCTTTGTTCTGGCACATTCCACTCTAACTTCCATCCAGGACAGGACTTTCCCTAAGGCTCTGGTTGAAGCCGGAATCAGAGTCGGGTGGGAGGAAGTGCTGCCGCCTTGTGGTAGATTTCTGCAACTGCAACTTATAAAGGGCAGCTCGTGGTCACTTATTCACAAGGCCTGTGAGGCTAAAAACAATACCGACCTGAAGAAATGTACTGGACTAGGTGTTTGAAAGAGGGTTCTTCTAGCTCAGTCTGTAAAGAATCCACCTGGAATTCAGGAGACCTGGGCTCGATTCCTGGGTCAGGAAGATTCCCTGGAGAAGGAAACAGCAACCCACTCCAGTATTCTTGCCTGGGAAATTC
Organism: Redunca redunca; assembly: GCA_006410935.1. Classification (NCBI taxonomy): domain Eukaryota; kingdom Metazoa; phylum Chordata; class Mammalia; order Artiodactyla; family Bovidae; genus Redunca; species Redunca redunca. The sequence goes on from SJYQ01002977.1 coordinate 929,593, forward strand.
CATGGACAGAGGAACCTCGAAAGCTACAGCTCATGAGGTCCCAAGAGTAGGACATGACTTAGCAACTAAACCGTCACCATCTTCTGATCCAGGCCCTCTGTCAAGCATGAACTTCAACTGGTATATTCACCATCTTCTGATCCAGGCCCTCTGTCAAGCATGAACTTCAACTGGTATATTGTCACAACTGGTCTATTGTCAGCCCACAGTTTAAAAAGCAACAACAACAACATGATTTCATGTCTCAAATTACTGCTTTTTAATGTAATGTCATCACCCAAAGGGCTACAGAGAAATAAAGTTTCATAGGTTATGGAAAAAAGAGAGCCCTCCTACACTGTTGGAGCAATGTAATCTGCCACTTCTCTACAGAGAGCAGCACAGAGGTTCCTCACAAACCAATGAAGAGAGAAACCCTATGAGGGGAGTTTTACTATGACTCAATAAGCACACAAATAATATTTTGTGAAGATAACTGCACCTCAGTATTCACCACAGCACTATTTACAATATTTAAGACTTGGAGTTCAGTTCAGTTGCTCAGTCGTGTCCGACTCTTTGCGACCCCATGAATCGCAGCACGCCAGGCCTCCCTGTCCGTCACCATCTCCCGGAGTTCACTCAGACTCACGTCCATCGAGTCAGTGATGCCATCCAGCCATCTCATCCTCAGTCGTCCCCTTCTCCTCCTGCCCCCAATCCCTCCCAGCATCAGAGTCTTTTCCAATGAGTCAACTCTTCTCATGAGGTGGCCAAAGTACTGGAGTTTCAGCTTTAGCATCATTCCTTCCAAAGAAATCCCAGGGCTGATCTCCAAGACTTGGAAGAAATCAAAATGTCCATTGACAAATGATTAAAAAACATGTGGTACATACATACAGCAGAATATCTCCTAGCCATAAGATAGTATGAAATAATACCATTTTGACAACGTGGATAGACCAAGCCATCCACATGCTGCAATGCAGACCCCATGAGTGTCAACTAAGACACAGACAAATACACTATAAGAAAAATTTTTAGTTGAAGAATAATAACCATATGATCATCTCAATAGATGCAGTAAAGGCTTTTGACAAAATTCAATTCCCTTTAAGATAAAAAGTCTGCCGAAAGTGGCACAGAAGGAACATACCCAATACATCAACAAAAGGGCCATATATGACAAACTCATAGCTAAGATCATATTCAACAGAGAAAAGCTGAAAGTCTCCTGAAAGATAAGGAACAAGACAAGGATGCTCACTCTGACCATTATGACTCAACACAGTATTGGAAATTCTAGCCACAGCAATTGAAAAAGAAATAAATAAAAAGAATCCAAAGCAGAATGGAACATGCAGAACTGTCACTGGTTGCAGATGACATGATACTATGCAAAAATCAATCCAAAGACGTCACTGAGAAACTACTTGAGGTCATCAATTAATTCACTTAGTTGCAAAATTAACACACAGAAATCTGTTGCACTTCAAAGCACTAACAATGAAAGATCAGAAAAAGAAATAATCCCATTTACCATTGTATCAAAAAGAACAAAATACCTAGGAATAAACCTACCTAACGAGGTAAAAGACCTGTACTCAGAACACCAATAACACTGATGGACGTAACTGAGGATGGCACAAACAGATGTTAAGATATACAGTGTTCTTGGAATGGAAGAATTAATATTGTTAAAATAACCATACCACCCAAGGCAATCTACAGATTCAATGCAATTCCTATTAGAATATGAATGGTATTTCTCACAGATAGAACAAATCAGTTAAAAAGTTGTAAGGATACAGAAAAGACCCAGAATATTCAACACAATGTTGACAAAGAAGGCTGGAGGAATCACACTCCAGACTTCAGACTTTACTACAAAACTACTAAATCAAACAAGTAATGTGCTGTCACAAAAACAGACACAGAGCTCAATGAAGCAGAGAAAGCGCAGAAATAAATCAAGCACTTATGGACAATTAACCTATGATAAAGGAGGTAAGCATATACAAGAGAGGAAAGGCAGTCTCTTCAATAAGCAGTGCTGGGAAAACTTGGTGCGTGTCAAAGAATGAAATTAGAACACTCTCTCATAAAATATACAAAACTAAACTCAAATCACTTAAAGACCTAAATGTAAGACATGAAACTCTATAACTCCTGGAGAAAAACAAAGGCAGAATAGTCTTTGACATAAATCACAGCTATAGTTTTTGGGATTTGTCTTTTAAAGCAAAGGAATTAAAAGCAAAGATAAACAGATGGGACATAGACTTAAAAGATTTTGTACAATAAAGGAAACCACTGACAAAAAAGACAACCTACTGAATTAGACAATACGTTCATAAATAATATAACTAGTAATGGGTTAATATCCAACATATATAAACAATTCATACAACCCACCATCAAAAATTTAAAAAAAAAACAACAATCTGATTAAAAAATGGACAGAAGATCTGAATAGACATTTTTTTCCCAAGAAGACATACAGATGCTCAGCAGGCTCAACATTATTAATCAGAGAAATGCAAATCAATACTGCAATGAAATATCATCTTATACCTGCCAGATGGCCATTACCAAAAAGACCACAAAAATCAAATGTATTAGTGGATTTGGAGAAAGAAGAACCCTTGTACCTTGTTAGTGATAAGCTAAATTAGTGCAGCCACTGTGGAAAACAGGATGCAGTTTCTCAAGAAACCAAAAATAGAATAGCCATGTAACATAGTAATTCTGCTCCTGGGTATATATATGAAAAAAATGAAAACAAACACTGTATTCAAAAAGATACCTGCACCCAATGTTCATAGCAGCATTATCTACAGTAGCCAAGATGTAGAAATGAGCTAAGCATTCGTCCACAGATCAATGTGTAAGAGGTGGCACATACATACAACAGAATAGTACTCAGCCAAAAAAAGAAGGACATTTTGCCATTTTAAGCAACATGGATTACCTTGGAAGATATCCTATGAAAGAATAAATCAGAGCAAGACAGATACTATATGATATCACTTATATGTGAAATCTAAGAAATAGAAGTTATGAACAGAACAAAAAAGAAGCAGTCTCACAGATACAGAGAACAAACTAGTGGTTACTAGTGGGGAGAGGGGCAAGAGAGCAGTAGGAGATCAAGAGGCACAAACTATTATACTTAAATATACTACAAAGATATACAGCCACAGGGAATGTAGCCAATAATTTATAATAACTATAAAAATGAGTATAATCTTAAAAAATTGTAAATCACTATGTTGTACACCTGTAACATATAATACTGTACATAACTATATCTCAATTAAAAAATAAAATGAGTGAAATAGATGCCTCTGTCTACATGAAGCAACAAATTCGGTACTGTGGCTTTAATGTTAATGTCTCCCCATAATTATACACTGAATTCCTCATGAATGGTATCAGTGGTTTTGTAAGAGAGATGCCCAAGAATTCCCTGGCACCTTCCACCATCTGAAAGTGTTAGTCATTCAGTCCTATGTGACTCTTTGCAAACCCATGGACTGTAGCTCGCCAGGCTTTGTCCATGGAATTCTCCAGGCAAGAGTACTGGAGTGGGTTGCCATTCCCTTCTCCAGGGGAATCTTCCAGACCCAAGGATCAAACCCAGGTCTCCTGTGTGCAAGGAGAATCTTTACTATCTGTCATCATGTGAGGACACAGTGAAACAGGTCTAGCAATGAACTGGGAAGCATGACCTCATTCAATCATGCTGGTGCCGTAAGCTTGGACTCACCAGTCTCCAGAACCAGGAGTTACATAGTCTTTGCGAAGACTGATAATTTGGCTATTTGGCAAAAGATATTTAACCACCACGTGTCTTAATTTTGAAAACAGGGATAATAACCCTGTGAGACTTACATGGTTAAGAGAATAAAATAAGACCAAAGCACTATCTCTGTGAAAAGTTCAAAATGCTCGGGGAAATAATTTTTAAAGTAAATCCATGACAGCTTATTTTCTGTCATTCATCATCAACGTAGTTCAGTTCAGTTCAGTTGCTCAGTCGTGTCCGACTCTTTGCGACCCCATGAATCACAGCATGCCAGGCCTCCCTGTCCATCACCAACTCCCGGAGTTTACTCAAACCCATGTCCATCAAGTCTGTGATGCCATCCAGCCATCTCATCCTCTGTCATCCCCTTCTCCTCCTGCCCCCGATCCCTCCCAGCATCAGCGTCTTTTCCAATGAGTTAAGTCTTCGCATGAGGTGGCCAAAGTACTGGAGTTTCAGCTTTAGCATCGTTCCTTCCAAAGAACACCTAGGACCAATCTCCTTTAGTATGGACTGGTTGGATCTCTTTACAGTCCAAGGGACTCTCAAGAGTCTTCTCTAATACCACACTTCAAAAGCTTCAATAACCCTCCCTCAAATAATATGGTGTTTTTCTGGTTAATATTTATAATGTGTATAGTATTAAAATATAAAACATGCCTGTCTCATTAGCCATGAAAACACACAGAATCAAAATTAATTACAAATATACATTTGTCAGCTCAGCTGGTAAAGAATCCACGTGCAATGCAGGAGACCCCGCTTCGATTCTTGGATTGGGAAGATCTGATGCAGAAGGGATAGGCTACCCACTCCAGTATTCTTGAGCTTCCCTGGTGGCTCAGTTGGTAAAGAATCTACCTGCAGTGTGGGAGACCTGAGTTTAATCCCTGGGTTGGGAAGATCCCCTGGAGAAGGGAACAGCTACTCACTCCAGTATTCTGGCCTGGAGAATTCCAGGGACTGTATAGTCCATGGGGTCAATTTTCACTTTTCATACATTTGTCATCTATAGGTATACAGTTATGCCTTCTATTAAAAAAAAAAAATAAGGTTCGCTACAAAGGCAGCAGGATATAATAGGTAAGTGTCTAAATAATAAATTGGCACAGAAATAATTCCAAAATAGTATCACAATGGATGGTTGCATTATTCATGTAGTAGAACAATACTTAACACATATCAATACAATTCTCCTTTAATAGAGAATCCCCCAAGCAAAGTAACCATTCTATTTTGCTGTGAGGAGAAATTCCATTTTACAAAGTTGGCTGTGGAGGCTCATACATATTTTATAGCTGGTAATCAGTATTTTCCCAATATAAATTTCATGTTCCAGTGTAAAAAGCAGTTTGCAGCAGCTGTTGCATAATTTTTAAATTACAAAGATCTTAATCTTCATGAAGTGTAAGAAAGTAAGAGATAAAACATAGTGAAAATAAAAACAGTTTGGAAATGGCTGTGTCTTCAAAAATTAACAATCTGAATGTTTTACTATTTGAGCAATTGTAATAGGAAGCCTACATCCCATAAAGTTTTCAAATTGTTTCAGTGCACATTCCTTGCAGAATAATGGGGGGCAAAATGTGGTTCTGACCTTCCAAATTATCGTCATTGCAAATACCAGATGAGAAGGGAATTTGCTTATACCAGTTTATGATTTTATCATTTTAAAATCATTTCTATTGGGTAAGTGTGAAGAACACTAAGATGATAAAATCTTACAGTCTGAGTTTTAGCTTTGTCCCCATCATACTGAAGCAAGTGCTTAGCACACATGGCTATATTTCTTGGGGTCTGTTTCCTTATTTGGAAAAAGGAAGTTTAAATTAGTCTACAACAATTCATTGGAGTTCTAAGTCTCTTTAATCTTATAGATAAGGCCTTCTGATATTTATGTGATACATTTCTGCTTTCCTTTTACCGTATGCGTTTTATCCCATCAGTACAAGAATGACTAGAGTGTTAATGAGGTTCCAACCACATTTTCAATTCCAAGACCAAAGACAGTCTCAGTCATCGTGAACATTCAAGATTTGAGTTACTTGGAATCTGGAAAAGATGCAAAGCACATTCTATTAATATTAATGTGTAGTCAGTACTGTATTCTGATATTGAAGACATTTAGATTTTAGAACATGTATATGTTATTCTCCCTGCTCCTCTATGATGAAAACCTACAATTCTGTTTTTATCGTTTACCAAATGCCCAATTCACAAGAAATTCCATAAAATTAGATGGTTGACATTCTGTTTAAGCCTGAAGACAAAGTTAAAAGTAAAGAGGAAAAGAAACTGCAAGGAAAGCTCTTCATTACATATTTCAAATAGCTTTTGCATGAGGATGCTGATGCTGTATGGTGTATAGAGTTCATAATTAAAAATATATATGTATATTTATTTTAGTTGTGCTGAGTCTTCATTGCTATATGGCCTTTACTTTAGTTGTGGCTAGCAGGGGCTACTTCTCTAGTTGGCGGTGCCCAGGCTTCTCATTTTAGGCGCTTCTCTTGTTGCAGAGCACAGGTTCTTGGGCTCTAGAGCACAGACTCAACAGTTGTGAGTCATGGGCTTAGTTGCTGTGCAACATGTGGGATCTTCCCAGATCAGGGATTAGACCCACATCTTCTGCACTGGCAGGAAGATTCCTTACCACCGAGCCATCAGGGAAAACCCAGAGTTCATTTTATATTGTGTAGTCAAAAGGCAAAGATTTTAAAGGCTGCACTAAAGTAAAAGAAGAATTATGCTATTTAAATTTTCTATACAAGGATATTTCTCTCTTCTCCCCTACTTGTTTCTTTACCAATAACGACATGCCTGATTTTCCAACTTGGTTTGTTCTACAAGTTGGAATGATGACTCTTCCACTTTTATTGAGCCTATAGCTCTGTGAATATTTTCAGACCCAAATGGGTTGTATGAAAAAGTGTGTTCTCATTTCAATAACTCTAACTGTAGTGAGTGAATATTGATGTGTAATTGAATATCTTATTTAAGATTTTAAATGACAAGGAAGGTAATAATGGCTATTTCAGGAGTCATGAGTTGAATCCCTAGGTCAGGAAGATCCCCTGGAGGAACATGTGGCAACCCACTCCAATATTCTTGCCTGGAGAATCCCCATAGACAGAGGAGCTGGTGGGCTACAACCCATAGGGTTGCAAAGAATCAGACATGACTGAAGCAACTGAGCATGCACAAACACAGGTGAAAAATTGCAGCAAAGTCTATTTTGACAGATGTCTTAGGATGCATTCAACTGGCTCCAGTGCCCAGCAGGTGACCTATACACTGTCAAAACTCCAATTCCTAATAATTTGATCTTTTGTTAATTGTTCATGCTACATTATAACACTGACATTTGAGTTTTCCTCCACATATGACTCAGAAAGCCACAACAAGTTACTTGGATTTGGTATGTGCCATGTTTTATACCTCCAAAATTCATAAATTGAAATCCTAATCCCCAATGTGATGCTGCTTGGAGGTGATTAGGTCATAAGGGTGGCACCCTTGTGAATGGTACTACTGCCCTTATAAAGAGGCCCCAGAGAGCTCCTTCGCCCCTTCTGCCATCTGAGGACACATATGAGAGTCATCTATAAAACACCAAGCATGTTCTTGCTAGACAGTGAATCAGCCAGCACCTGCATCTTCAATTTCTCAGTCTCTAGAAATGTGAGAAATAAATCTCTGTTTGTAAGCCACCCAGTCTATAATATCCTGTAACAGCAACCCAAAGGGATTAAGACGGTGTAGGAGGTGAAATCCATCTACTATCACTCTAAGTTGTCTTCCAAACAGAAACATTCTCTAGGTCCGTGGGTATAGGTAGGCTGGATTTGGGTCACACATTCATAGCATTTATTTATTCTGTTACATATTCTACCATGTTGATCCTTCTGTATGACCATGTTTTTCCTCGTAGTAAACCCAAAGCTGGTTTTCTAGAGTACCTGTCCACTGATTCTCATTGGGTTTTTGATGGGAAATATTCATTTGTTTTTCACCACCACTGAAGGGTTGCTTAAGCCATGGCTTGGCAGTAGACAGTGGAAAGCAGTTGAAGGTTCACTAGTACCACGGCAGACCTAGCTGGTCTTGGTAATGGCTTTTCTTTATAAATATGCTTAATACTCCCAATTTCTACATTGATGACAGAAATGGTAAATTCCAAAGCTGTACTTGCCTCTTCCAGGGGAGAAATGAGCTAAGGGGTATATATTTGTTGCTTAGTGTTATTCACAACTGCCCTGCTTTTCTTAACTCTCCACTACTTGGGTACATGAAGGAGGACCAACCGATAAAAGAATTCAAGTGATGGTAAACAGACTAACTTTAGCCCCAATTTTTCAGAAGTAAAAAGAGTGTACCAAGAAGCCATTCCCAAATGGTGCACCATATAATATGAATTCTGAGGGGTATTTTAAGTTGGAAAAAGTGGTAGAAATGCTGGGCAGACATAGCATCTTGTATTTCTCCGTTGAAGGTGATGTATATTAACATGGTTCTGAGAAGTCTGATGGTAAAGAATCTCTTTTAAGTTAGTTTTTCAAACAAATTTACTGCAAAAATTTCCCTTCTAACATTTCTTAATCTTCTACAAAATTAATATTCCAGCCCATGCAGTGTTGGGAACATAGACTATTGTACAAGTTAATGTGTAACTTAGCATGCAAATAGAATAGTATTAATAAAATAGACAGCTGAACTTTTTGCAAGGGGGGCTGTCCTAATGCAAAATAATCACATTGTTTCCATTACTTTAACCAGGTGGGAGTCTGAAGGGAGCTAATCAGACAATTTGAGGTCAATAAGAACTCCAAGTGCCCTCATCTATCAAATAACTATCTTTACCTCCTAATAATGAGTACAACTCTTAAGGGAATCTCTTTCATGCTTAGTATAAGATAATTAAAGGAACAAAGATAGATGAAAATCATACTTGCATGAAACAAATCCTATTTGTGAAAAGAAGCAAGTTTCAGACTCCTAGGTGAGGCAGAGAGCTATTTCGATTCTTAAAATGCACAGACAGGCAGACAGAGCAGATGACTTTATTTGGATCCTACTGAGTTTGAAACATCTGTAAAACTTCACTGTGAGTTCCTTTCAGGCCTCAAAGACAGTGCTCCTTATTCACGAGGAACTTGATTTAGTACATGAAGATGGTGATCACTAACACTAGCAAATCATGGGCATCATGTTATGACTTCACAAATGTTTGTATTCCTGTCTCCTTCCACTAAACTCCTCAGTAAGAGTCTATGAGTTAGAAGTAGCGTTGGCTGCTCTATAGTAACAGCCTTATTAAAATCTGGAAACTCTGCTTGGTGAAATCAACCCAATTCTACTCTTTTCCAAGAAAGAACAGTTTAATCATTTGAGGGGTGAGGGCTGGAGCTAATTCTATGTTTCAGTGAATTAATCAGCTTAATGGGCATTTTACGGGCTTCCCTGTTGGCTCAGAGAGTAAAGAATCTGCCGGCAGCGCAGGAGACCCAGGTTCTATCCCTGGGTCAGAAAGATCCCCTGGGAGAAGGGAATGGCTACCCCTCCAGTATTCTTGCCTGGAGAATTACATGGACAGAAGAACCTGGTGGCTACAGTTCATAAGGTCGTGAAGAATTGGACACGACTGAGCAACTACCACTTACAGAGGTATTTTACATATGATTACTCATTGTGATAATGGTTTTGAGAGTGTAATAGCAAAAAGCAAACGTATTTATGGTGAGGCAAGGGGAGAAGTAAATATCAAAAATAGGTGGACACTGCATCACGTTTTCAAAGATGTACAAAATCCTTCAGTATGTGCTGTGACTACTAATAGAAATAGTTTCATTTTTTTTTTAAATTTAGCAAACACTTATATGATTCAGTATGTGGCAGATAGAATTCTCCGTTCATTTCAAATATTACTTTTTCCTCAAAGCCTTCGTATGTATTGCTGCTAAGTTGCTTCAGTCGTGTCTAACTCTGTGCGACCCCATAGACGGCAGCCCGCCAGGCTCCCCTGTCCCTGGGATTCTCCAGGCAAGAACACTGGAGTGGGTTGCCATTTCCTTCTCCAATGCAGGAAAGTGAAAAGTGAAAATGAAGTCGCTCAGTTGTGTCTGACCCTTAGCGACCCCATGGACTGCAGCCTACCATGCTCCTCCGTCCATGGGATTTTCCAGGCAAGAGTACTGGAGTGGGGTGCCATATTAGATACCTCTAATTATCCCACTTTACAGATGAAGAAGTGGGAACAGAGAGGCTAAATCACTCCTGAAGGCTCTAAGCTAGCAGGGGTTGAGACGGGATTTGAACCTAGAAATTCACTGAAAAAGTCTGTATTCTTAACCACCATGTTACATTATTCTGGCCATTGGATTTTTATGTTATGTTATTTCTTTAAAAACTCTGTATGTTTGTGTTAGTATCTGTATGTGGCATTCAAGTTAGAAGAAGAATTGCAAAATTCCCTAAAACTGGAGGGAGAATGGCAGCAGACACATTAGCGAAAAAGCCAACCTCGCTTTCTAGTTAGAAACTAGTAGCTTAGAGAAATGATTTTTTTGATACACTGAAATATTGCTGTTAGGAACAGCTGGTTATAGAATTTACACACTTATTTGTATGACATGTTTAAATTTTTTCAAATTTAACTCAAAATGACATATGAGTATTTGGGAAGACCAGCTGATAGATTGGGGCACTGAGTTTGGGATGTAAGTATTCAATTAAAGCAAGATTTCATGCCCTACATTTTTGTTGAATAAGATGCAAAGTGATCATTTTTGAAATTTTTATTTTTAATGTACAAATTATGAAGTAGCTTAGTCGTGTCTGACTCTTTGTGACCCCATGGACTATAGCCTACCAGGCTCTTCTCTCTATGAGATTCTCCAGGCAAGAATACTGGAGTGGGTTGCCATTTCCTTCTCCAGGGGATCTTCTCAATAAAATGGTAATAAAAATCCAATTTTAAAATGCTGCTAATAAAAGAAATCCTGTGTTAGACAGAAAACCAAACATACCAATTTTGCTACCTTTAGTTACTCAACTGATCTGCTGGATGAGCCTAGCAGATGTTTGCTTTATAATCTGCATTAAATTAGGCAGAAATCAACAAATAACACTGCAAAACTCCTTCAAATACTATAATTTTAAATTATCTTTTCTAAGGAAAAATTTGCCTTCATTGATATATTTTGCAATTTACTATCTTGATTGGTTTTCTATTACTAATAAATGGTAAACATTTAGGAATATATGTTCAGTATATCTAGAAAATTCACTCTCGTCAAGGGATTTCCTTATCACACATGAAGCTAAATAACTTGAAAGTTGTAAAAATTAGAGTAAAATCCTTTAGGTTCACTTCATGTTGATAAATATTTTCTGAGTTCTTCTATGAAAGACAACAAAATGGACACTGAAGAGACTATCAAAATGAATAATATTTAAGTGTTTCTGGATAGGTTTCCATAACCTAAAAATGTTAGAGAGTATATATGCATATTTGTAAAATTCACATATTTAATCATGTGAGTGTACACGTGTGCACACAGACAATACTGGCAAATAAATACAGATAATTACTTGTGTATATTTGCCAGCAAATTAAAAAACAAAAGTATCACTGGCTTTGAAGAAACCCTCAGGGGTAGCAATCAATCATTTGTTTAAAAAAAAAAACAAAACAAAACTTCATTATCATTAGTTTTGAAGCCCTTGTAGATGTTAATTAGCAGTTGTATGTGGAAAAAATATACAACTGTGAGTATAAATGTTATCTGGAAAAAGTAAACACAGAATGGGGAAAAAAGGAACATGCTCAAAATGTATTTTACTTATATTTCTTTTTTTGGTGACATATGATAAAAAAACATCCATTGCTAAATAAGGAAAAATGATTTTTCAATACCTAGAAAATTAAATACTACTTAGTAACAAAACACAGTATACCTTTAAGTTGTAACATTTTAGTCTTTCTCAATGGGACATAAAATAATGGTCATCTCTCAAATAATAAAATCTCAGACTTAGTCACACTATATGCTTCAACAAGTGTTTTCACTGGAATAATGCAATGTTCTTTATCAGAAGATCCAAAATAAAGAGGACTGGAGTTAGAAATGAACTTGAACTCTGTTTCTGCATGACCATCGGAAAGGTAATCACTCTGTTTCATTTCCTAATGGGAATGATAGGCTCTCCTATGGCAAGAATTGAAAACTTTAATTTTTAAATGGACTTTTAGACTAGGGCATATAATAACACTCAGGAAACGGTGGTATCCTTATTTCCTTTCCTACCCTTTATTCTTTCCCAACTTATACCTCTGTGGTATGTGCACTGGAGTGCAGGTGTACACACACACACACACACACTCCCTTTCCATTAGGATGATGTCCAGTTCTTTTCAAAAATGTCATATTGTCCCTACATTGCAAATGTTGTAGGATTTCTTTGCAATTATTCTTTGTCATTTTTTACTTTGACGTTTTAAGCTTGCAGTGAAAATGCAAGCTGGATATTGCTATGGAGATTGTCTAATTTTTTCATCAGTTTCATGTAACTTTCTGCTTTGGGTTTTCAGTTTATTTAATATTCTTATGCTTCTATGTCCAGTTTAGTTACACCCAAAGAACTGGGTGAAATAACATGGACTTGAAGATATTTAATATAACTCTAAAGAACAGATCTTCAGTGAAAATTTGTCTTAGACTCTAAGAGACCCTCAGTCATCGCTTAGTCAATATATATGAGCAAATTAGCTTTCCAGAATTAGAAATACATATATAATTCTACAAATATATATAGGAATATATGTATTTTTAAGCCTAAAGAAATTCATTTTTTTAATCTTAAGGGAGAAAATGAAAATCATTCTTTTGTCTAAGCACAATGACATTCTTTCACATTTTCCATTTGTATCAAATCCTAACTTCTGCCTTGTGAATACATTTGCACAAGGTCATTCAGCTAATCTGGAAGTATCAACATTCTCTAATAATTCTATCTGTGCATGTGGCATGTCAAAAGATAATTACCAGAAGTTGAAAATATGATTTTCATACAAATACATCAGGAGCAATTCTCCTCATTAATGCAATAATCAGCAGGAAGGCAAAGATGATTCAAAGGATAATTGTTGGAACAAAGATTGTATAGTACTGGGGAAAAGAATGTGGGCATAACATTGCTAGATTAGCTACAAAACTGGTTAATGCTCTACAGGGCAAGAAAACCTGAACCTTTTAATAACATCTTCTATCAGAAAATAATGATTTACATCTCTACCAGGCAAAAGTCTAGAAGTTAACTTGCAACTTCATAGAATATGTACTTTTACAATAACTGTTAAGTTGATCAGTGGTACATTCCTGAAATATAGATAATTTAAAAACCTTTGTGTTGGTCTGATAAGCAATATTCTAATTTAGTATGTCTATAAGAGTGTGCATGGCCCTGCCTTTGCCTGATTTACAAGTTTGATTCATTTTTCTTAATAAACTATGTTTGACTGGCTACCAATATGAAAAGACACCTAAGATGCAAGCAGGACATGTGTTTATTAGCTTGGACAATTGGATGAAAACAACAGCATTCATGTAGGCTAACCTATGTTTGAAGGAAATTTATTGGAAAGACTATTTTGGTATTGTTCATTTGCTAAGTCGTGCCCGACTCTTTGCGACCCCATGGACTACAGCGTGCCTGGCTCCCCTGTCCTTCACTGTCTCTTGGAGTTTGCTCCAAATATGAGGTAACTTAAATAACAAAGGAGAAACTGATGAGTTTGGGGCCAGAAATGGGGCATCTTGGTAGATCAAAGCCAGAGCAAAAGAAAGGTATACTAGTTTTCTAGGGCTGATGGAACAAATGATCACAGACCAGGTTACTGAAAACAAGGGAACTTTCATTTCTCATGGTTTTTCAGTCTAGAAGTCCAAAGCAAGCTGGAGGAAGGGCTCTACCCTCCCAATCTTCCAGAGAAAGGTCCTTTCTTGCCTCTTCCGCCTTATGATAGCCTCAGGCATGTGGTGGCTTGTGCGAGCGTAACAGCAGCCACTGTCTGTCTTCACACGACTGCCCTACCTCTATGTCTGTGTCCATTCATACTGCATGAGGCCATTCTGATCTCATGCTGGAGAAGACTCTTAAGAGTCCCTTGGACTTCAAGGAGATCAAACCAGTCAATCCTAAAGGAGATCAGTCCTGAATATTCATTGGAAGGACTGATGATGAAGCTGAAGCTCCAATACTCTGGCCATCTGATGTGAAGAGTTGACTCACTGGAAAAGACCCTGATGCTGGGAAAGACTGAAGGCAGGAGGAGAAGGGGATGACAGAGGATGAGATGGTTGGATGGCATCACCGATTGAATGGACATGAGTTTGAGCACACTCAGGAGATAGTGAAGGACAGGGAAGCCTGGCTTGCTGCAGTCTATGGGGTCACAAAGAGTCGGACACGACTGAGCCACTGAACAACAACAATCTCATGTTGTTGACCTCATCTCACGTAAGATGAGGTTGTATGACCTCATCTTAACTTGACTGCATCTACAATCAAGGGCTCAATTTCCAAACAAATATTATATTAATGATATATATGGCATCTAGAGAGACTTCCCTGGTGGCTCAGATGGTAAAGCATCTGCCTGCAATGCGGGAGACCTGGGTTCAATCCCTAGGTTGGGAAGATCTCCTGGGGAAAAAAAATGGAAACCCACTCTAGTATTCTTGCCTGGAAAATCCCATGGACGGTGGAACCTGGTAGGCTATAGTCTATGGGGTCGCAAAGAGTCAGACATGACTGAGCAACTTCACTTCACTTCATGGCATCTAGAAAAATGGTACAGATGATCTTATTTGCAAAACAGAAATAGAGATGTAGGTGTACAGAAAAAATTATGGACACCAAGCAGGGAAGAGCTGGAGGTGGGAAGAATTGAGAGGTTAGGATTGATATATTGATGCTAAGTATAAAACAGGTAACTAATGAGAACCTGCTGTATAGTTCAGGGAACTTAAGAGTTCTACGGTGTCCTACACCAGAAGAAAATTCAAAAAAGGGAGGATGTATGTATACATATAGCTGATTCACTTTGCTGCACAGTAGCAAGTAACACAGTATGGTAAAGCAACTATCTCTCACACCTCGTGTGCGCGTGCGCAGTCATGTCTAATTCTTTGCAACCCTATGGACTGTAGCCCGCCAGGCTCCGCTGCCCATGGGGTTTCCCAGGCAAGAATACTAGAGTGGGTTGACGTTTCCTCCTCCAGGGGATCAAACCCATGTCTCCTGTGTCTCCTGCACTTGACCACTAAGCTACTTGGGAAGCACCATAAAGTAACAATACTCCAATAATTTTTTTCTTTAAAAAGAATGCATGCATGTATGTATATAACTGAATCATTTTTCTATACAGCAGAAATTAACACAACATTGTATACCGACTACACTTCAGTTTTAAAAAAAATGAATGCTATGTTGACTTTTGAATGCAAAGTAGTACCTTATATATCTTGCAATAAATATAGTTTCCTCCTGTCTCCCACCTACTCACGACAAGTTTCATTAAATTACCTCAACTTTATTCATCGGCAACCCTGACCTTGCAGATGCCTGAGAAATTGGAAAGGAAAACAAAATCTGTCTTCTTCTCCAGCTATTTCCATCACCTTTTAAGAAAAAGAGTTCTTTGCCATAAAATTGCCCTAGTAACACGTTCACAACCAACTGCTGTCTATTTAGAGGGAAAGCAGGCAGGTAAATGGGCTACATTGTCTGACTCTTTCCCTTTATCATTGCAGGATGGCAAAGAAGTTTAAAAATACAAGTTAAAAGCAGCTTCAATTTGTGTGCAACTAGGAGATATACAGCTGAACTGTGCCCTGCTGAGCACCTCTAATTTTATTTATTTGAAAAAGAAATAAAGATCCAGCTGTGATGGTGGCAGCAATGCTCCCGGCAAGAAAATGAGTGTCACTCTTCCAACACAGGGTAAGAGATTGGCCATCTGAGAAATGCAGAAGTCCTGTTCCTTATCTCTGTCTTGTGGAACTAGATAACAATAATGTGGAGAAGAGGGAAGCAGCAGGGGGTAGGAGGTGGGCGGTGGGGGGT
>SJYQ01002977.1:945692-966949 GCA_006410935.1 Redunca redunca
GGTGGGGGGTGGGGTGGGGGGGGAGTAATTTTCCCAGACACCTTTATTCTGGCTGGAATTATACCTTCAGGAAGATTCCTGGTATTTTGTTCCGAGTGGATTCACATTATTGAACTGCTTATTTGCACCTCCTAATAAGGAGTAGAACTAATTTCCTGAATAGAAAGCACTCTTAACTCCAGTACATTAAACACCTTCTTTTTAATTAGCTACTTACAGTGTAATTATAGAAGCACTTGAGTGAAGGCTGGGTAAGGTGTGTGAGGTGGTGGTGACATTCTTAATAGACAGGCTCACTTAGAATGGATTTAAACCCCTAAATCCTTAATTATTTTCTAAGCTCTTTCTGAAATAGAAGGGATGTGGTATCCTCAAACGGGCATGCATCATGCATTCAAATTTTTTCATCAAAAACAAAAACAAAAAAAACAACATGCCTGAATGCGGTTGTCAGTGCTATGCAATATTCAAGGAGAGGAGAAACATTCTTGAAAACAAGGCTTAAGATTATCATTCAAAATCGACACTTCTATAAAAGGCTGGAAAGTATCTGTATGACTCCGTTACACACGATTTAGATGGCATATGTTGGAAACTCTAGATAAATGCCTCAGAAGTAGATTTCAGGAAGGGCAGAATTCTCTTTCACAGTCAACCCCTGTCTGATGAGATCTCAGTTTGGGGGAGAGTGCAGAGTATCATGTAACTGGGTTCCCAGTTTCCTGTTCCACGTGTAAGAAACTTAGAAGTTATCACTCAGCCTCAACAACAAATTAAAAGCTCAAGAAACTAAAAAATCAACAACCCTTCTTGGATCCATGAGAGAGGAAAACAGGATACACCGCTGCCTCAAAGATCGAGACAGACAGGGAAAAACAGGGTATTATGTTTTTCTGGAGCGGAAATTCACTGGCAGAGACGGAGGCAGGAATTAGTGCTATAGTAGAAAACCTTAACTGTGAATGATAGATTGCTGGAGATTCAGTGTGGGCAACTCAGGGCTAAACACTCCAGGGGAACCCAGCCATCAGGGGGCACCCACAAACTTGTGAGCTTATACCTCCTGAAGCCTTCGACAGATTTCTAAAGTCACTACCAGAGAACGTCCTGGCAGAGGGAGGGGAATGGGAGCTGTTTCGAAATAGATCAGAGAACTCTGTTCTTTTACAGCCTGTGCTGTGTTGTGCTTAGTCATGTCTGACTCTTTGCGACCCCATGGACTGAAGCCCGCTAGGACCCTCTGTCTATGGGCATTCTCCAGGCAGGAACACTGGAGTGGGTTGCCATGCCCTCCTCCAGGGGATCTTTCCAACCCAGGATTGAACCCAGGTCTCCCACATTGCAGGCTGATTCTTCACTGAGCCACTAGGGAAGCACAGATGGCCTGCCCTCAAGGAAACTAATCAGAACCGGATCAAGTATTAGGAGTACATAGCTGCCTTGAGGGTCTTCCCTGTGGCTCAGTGGTAAAGAATCCATCTGCCAATGCAAGAGACTCAAGTTCAGTCCCTGGATGGGCAAGATTCCCTGGAGAAGGAAATGACAACCAACTCCAGTATTCTTGCCTGGGAAATCCCATGGACAGAGGAGCTTGAAAGATGACAGTCCATGGGGTCGCAAAAGAGTGGGATACACTGAATGACTAAACAACAATAGCAAGCTGTCCTGAGGGAAGGGAAATACCCACCTCCAGCCACGCAAGCTATTCTTTCCAGTCTAGAAGGGAAAAAGCAACAGTAAAAAACAAAAATCCCCCAAACCTAAGAAGCTCTTGTGAAGTTCACGTTACAGAGGCAGAAGCTCATAAAAGGACAGAAATTTTAGGGCCATGTAAAGCTTCCCTTCCACCTACACTTCACTACCACATTCCTAAGGCCTATTTACAGCATTTTTTTTAAATCCAGTGCATGATGTCCAGATATATATGTACATATATGATACAGTAGTGTTAACTATAGTCACTATTCTATTCCTTAGATCCTCAGAACCTATTCATTTTATAATTAGAAGTCTAAACCCTTTATTTAGAACCTAAACCCTATAATTAAAAGTCTAAACCAACCTCTCAGCTTTTGTGCAAATCCCCAAACTCTGGCAAACAACATTATCCCCTTTGATTCTGTGAGCTTGACTATTGGGACAGTCAATTCCCAGGCAGGCTGATAAGAAGTCTGGGGTCCCCAAGGAGGAAAAAGTGGTCTGAGGCTCTCAAAGAGGAGCTAGGGGTCTGGACTCCTCAGGAAGGAGGAAAGGACAAACATCTTTTTGTTTTCTCTACATTCCTTAGCCTTAGTCACATAAAACTTTTTTTTCTTAAGCCCAGAACTGCTGATTACACAACAAACAACTCAGCTTAAACTTTGTTCAGTTCAGTTCAGTTGCTCAGTTCTATCCGACTCTTTGCGACCCCATGAACTGCAGCATGCCAGGCCTCCCTGCCCATCACCAACTCTCAGAGTTTACTCAAAACTCATGTCTGTTGAGTCAGTGATGCTATCCAACCATCTCATCCTCTGTCATCCCCTTCTCCTCCCACCTTCAATCTTTCCCAGCATCAGGGTCTTTTCAAATATGAGTCAGTTCTTCACATCAGGTGGCCAAAGTATTGGAGTTTCAGCTTCAACATCAGTCTTTCCAGTGAATATTCAGGACTGATTTCCTTTCGGATGGACTGGTTGGATCTCCTTGCGGTCCAAGGGACTCTCAAGAGTCCTCTCCAATACCACAGTTCAAAAGCATCAATTCTTTGGTGCTCAGCTTTCTTTATAGTCCAACTCTCACATCCACATATGACTACTGGAAAAACCATATCCTTGACTAGATGGACCTTTCTTGGCAAAGTGATATCTCTGCTTTTTAATATGCTGTCTAAGTTGGTCATGATTTTTCTTCCAAGGAGTAAGCATCTTTTAATTTCATGGTTGCAGTCACCATCTGCAGAGATTTTAGAGCCCCCCCCCCAAATAAAATCTGTCACTGTTTCCACTATTTCTCCATCTATTTCCCATGAAGTGATGAGACCAGATGCCATGATCTTAGTTTTCTGAATGTTGAGCTTTAAGCCAACTTTTTCACTCTCCTCTTTCACTATCATCAAGAGGCTCTTTAGTTTTTCTTCACTTTCTGCCATAAGGGTGGTGTCATCTGCATACCTGAGGTTACTGATATTTCTCCCCACAGTCTTGATTCCAGCTTGTGCTTCATCCAGCCCAGTGTTTCTCATGATGTACTCTGCATATAAGTTAAATAAGCAGGGTGACAATAAACAGCCTTGATGTACTCCTTTCCCTATTTGGAACCAGTCTGTTGTTCCATGTCCAGTTTTAACTGTTGCTTCTTGACCTACATACAGATTTCTCAAGAGGCAGGTCAGGTGGTCTGGTATTCCCATCTCTTTAAGAATTTTCCACAGTTTCTTGTGATCCACAAAAAGGCTTTGGCATAGGCAATAAAGCAGAAATACATGTCTTTCTGGAACTCTCTTCCTTTTTATATGATCCAGTGCATGTTGGCAATTTGATCTCTGATTTCTCTGCCTTTTTTAAAACCAGCTTGAACATCTGAAGTTCATGGTTCATGTACTGTTGAAGCCTGCCTGGCTTGGAGAATTTTGAGCATTACTTTGCTAGTGTGTGAGATGACTGCAATTGTGTGGTAGTTTGAACATTCTTTGGCATTGCCTTTCTTTGGCGCTGGAATGAAGACTGACCTTTTCCAGTCCTGTGACCACTGCTGAGTTTTCCAAATTTTCCAGCAGATTGAGTACAGCACTTTCACAGTATCATCTCTCAGGATTTGAAATAGCTCAACTGGAATTCCATCATCTCCACTAGCTTTGTTCATAGTGATGCTTCCTAAGGGCCACTGGTCACTTTTTCCTGGTCTCTTTGACCATAATTGCATGGGGAATTAGCATACTAACATAATCTGTTGGATCATAGACCTTCAAGGGACTTGTGATCCATGCTGTTATTGTGTACTTTTACTTAGACCCTGTGCATGGAAGCACCTAGCCTTGCTAGACTAGGCAAGCCTGGCTAGAAAGTTACCAGGGGCATGTATGGAGAGAGGGGGAACTAGCTCCAGCAGCATGTTTGGGAACTAGGTAGAACTCCAGCTCCAGGAATGTCTCTCAGGCTAGAGGTTACTCTCTTGGCTACCTCCCTCAGGGGCCAGAGACCTGAAAGTGAGTCTTTGTTATACCTGTGCCTGTCTTTGTGGATAAAGGCACTGCTGGTGACCATGTGGTTTTTGAGGACACAGATCTGGAATTGCAGGACCTGATCAGATTGGAAGTGCAATGGGCTTCTTCCTTTGGTAGTGCTAGCTCTTAGCAGTCGGACACGACTGAGTGACTTCCCTTTCACTTTTCACTTTCATGCATTGGAGAAGGAAACGGCAACCCACTCCAGTGTTCTTGCCTGGAGAATCCCAGAGACGGGGGAGCCTGGTGGGTTGCCATCTATGGGGTCGCACAGAGTTGGACATGACTGAAGTGACTTAGCAGCAGCTCTCAGCAGACCAGAGAAGTCTCTCTGATGGCTTCTGTCTCAACTCCCCAGATATTCTTTCTGTGGACTCCGTGGAGATGAACTGGAGGGCTTTGCCCTAATAGTTTGAGGACAAAAATCACTTTTTGCTAGCTGGCTGACCCTTTCACTATCACATATACTGATGTGGCAGTGACTCACTGCTTCTCCTGTGGTCAGACTATACTCAGGAATGAGGACAGGCACATGGAAACATGGATGCTTCCCCTAGTAGTCCCAGCTTGGGAAATATTCTAAAAAGCTACCCTGCTCCACCCCAGGTGGCATCAGAGAAAAAGGAGCAAAAATCAGACAAAGGTCTTCATGGTCAGGGACTGGACATCAATCTGGGATGCCATCAGTTCTACCCCTGGTGCATACCACCTCAAGTAAGGTGCCTGCATCGGTAAGGGACAGACTAAGTCCCACCAGGGAAGGAAAGCTTCGGTGGAGAGTCTGTTTACACCTGCTTCTAGAGAAGGAGGGATGCCTTCGGTAGAAAGGAGCCACGGCTGTGGATGCCGCTTTTTTCTCTCTTACAGATGGGAACTAACAGTTCCATAACTACTGCTTTGAAATGTATTTAAAAAACTGGGACGTTTGATACCCAGAGTTTAAAAAAGACACTTCTGATCTTCTTCTGTGACACTGAATGGCCACAGTATCCTTTAGAAGACAAGGAATGCTGGCCTGTTGAAAGGTCTCTAAATTCCGATATTGTTTTACAGCTAGACAGGTTCCATAGAAAACAAGAGAAATGGATAGACGTTCTGTTTGTGTTGCTCCTGATTTCTCTGCAAGACAGGCCAGACTTGTGTCCTAAGGGTACAGATTTTGGTGTGAAACCTACGACTGCCTCCTGTTCTCTTTCTTTGCCCCAGTATCTGGGGGTCCCAACTGAACAGGCTGAGAATTAGGGCACCCTTCTAGGAGAGATTGCCTGAGTCTCGGCAGACTATTTAGAGGATCCAAAAATTACATAGAAGACTTTACGGGACTAACTACTTTATGACCTTACTTAGAGAGATGTAACTCATGTCTTAGCACAGACCCGGACTCCTGACTTGAGAGCTTGAGTTTTGCGGGAAGTTTCTACTTTGGGAGATGAATGGCTTGAACATGAGACAAGGGGAAAGAGAGAGCACAAAACAGCCCGCCTCCCTACTGGAAGCCAAGCAGTTCCTATAACAGAGCTGCTTTGCTGGATGTATTCTTGAAGGACTCAAGCAAGTGCATGCTGAGACCTGATGCTAAGTTTGCTGACATAGAACAGGAGAGAAGGAAACTTCTGATAAACTCCTAGTATAGAGTACAGGAGACTCTTGGTAAGTTTATTGATACTGATCCTGAAAGTGCAGAGGGAGAAATGATCTTAAAAGATAGATTTCTCACTCAGTTGACTCCAGATATTTGCTGTACCTTCCTAAAACAGGCATTCGGACCAAACCAATATTTAGAAAAACTGTTGCACTTGGCTCAGACAATAATTTACAGCAGAGAATATGAGGAGGAAAATAGAGGCAAAAAAGAACCAGGCAAAAGACTAAAGCCCCAACAATGGCTGTCAGACCTGCTCTGAAATAGCCTGAGGAAAAATGCCCAGAGGGACCCAGGTGAAAAGGGAGGGACTTGTTATTACTGTGGAGAGGAGGAGCATCTCAAGTGGGATTGCCCTCAGGCATCTAAGCTGCCCCTAGCTCCATGCCCAATCTGTCAAGGACCACACTGGAGAAGAGACAGCCCTCTGAGGTGTAGACCCCAGGGCCTGGACTCTCAGGACCATCAGGACTAAATGTGCCTGGGGGTCCCCACACAAGTCTTCGTCCTAATAACACCTGAGGAAGCCCAGGTATTAATAACTGTGGAGGGCCAAGCAGTCAATTTCTTTTGGATACTCGGGCAAATTTCTCTGTGCTCACTGAAGCTCCTGGTCCACTTTCCTCCAGATCCACTGCCACAATGGGACTGTCTGGACGAGCCAAATGTTATTATTTCAGTCATCCTTTAAGCTGCAACTGGGACTCTGTACTATTTTCTCACAACTTTCTATCTGCGCTGGGGTCTCCCTCACCCCTGCTGGGAAGGGATATTCTGAACAAGGTCCAGGCCTCTGTTTTTCATGAATACGGAGCCTGCTCTTACTCTCCCACTAATGGAACAAAATGTAAATCCTAGAGTGTGGGCTGATGGCAAAACTATGGGTCGAGCACAAAGTACTGTTCCTGTCGTTATCAAACTCAATGATCCTCACCTAGTTTCACATCAAAAGCAGTATTCACTAAAGTCCCAAGTTAATGAATGGGCAAAATCCTACTGTACTGACTTCTCATGATGTAAGTGGGATCTTAAACTCTAAAGTTCAGAGTGACAATGGCTCCATCTTTAAAGCTGCTGCAACTCAACCGGTGTCAAAACCTCTAGGAATAGAATACCACTTACACTGTTCCTGGAGACCCCAATCTTCAGAAAAAGTTGAAAAGGCTAATGACATTATTAAAAGACTCTTGTGTAAGCTAACTCAGGAAACACAGGACAGTTGGTTTAAAATTTTACCCATAGCTTTAATGAGGGCTCAAACTGCCTCTAAGAAGAAGGGACTGTCTATGGGAGACAGTTTTCGTGCACAGATATTGTCATACATCCTGAAGCCTTAGAATTAACTATGTGACTTGGCTTTCAGCTTTTCAGCCTCCTCGTCGATTGAAGGCTCCCCATTGTGGGTTTCTCCACTTTATGGAAAGGACTTTCTTCAACTCTGAGAATACCTTCACCAATAACAATCATACGTGATGCCTCTTCTTGATTTGATGACATCTAAAAATTCTTAGACTGATGTAACTATGTACATAATATGACTTTTAATTTTGATTATGTTTTAACTTGGTTTAATGACTATTTTGCCTTACATCTATAACTGTATAATGGGTTTTTTTTCTAACAGCCTAAAAGCTTTTAAGTAACAAATGGTTTGTCCAGGTGCCACAACCTCCTCCAACTATTACTCGGGGCCCCTGGGTCAGAGACCTTCAATATGAGGGTTAGGAGAATATGTTGCCTCAACAATTTAGGGATGACACCCCTCAACAGCAGGAAGTAGTTATAGAATGAAAACGATGCCCCTTTCCCTTGGCAAAATAATTCTCCTAAAAGAAAAGGGAGGAATGAGTCAATTCCTAGGCAGATAAGAAATCTGGGGTCCCCGAGGAGGAGAAAGGGGTCTGGGGCTCTCGAAGGGGACCTAGGGGTCTGGAATCCTCAGGAAGGAGAAAAGGACAAACATCTTTTTGTTTTCTCTACATTCCTTAGTCTTAGTTACATAAAAGCTCAGAACTGATGATTATACAACAAACAACTCTGTTTAAACTGTACTAAGGAGGAATGTGAAGTCGAGTGGGCCTTAGAAAGCATCACTACGAACAAAGCTAGTGGAGGTGATGGAATTCCAGTTGAGCTATTTCAAATCCTGAAAGATGATGCTGTGAAAGTGCTGTACTCAATATGCCAGCAAATTTGGAACACTCAGCAGTGGCCACAGGACTGGAAAATGTCAGTTTTCATTCCAATCCCAAAGAAAGGCAATGCCAAAGAATGCTCAAACTACCACACAGTTGCACTCATCTCACATGCTAGTAAAGGAATGCTCAAAATTCTCCAAGCCAGGCTTCAGCAATACGTGAACTGTGAACTTCCTGATGTTCAAGCTGGTTTTAGAAAAGGCAATGGAACCAGAGATCAAATTACCAACATCCACTGGATCATGGAAAATCAAGAGAGTTCCAGAAAAACATCTATTTCTGCTTTGTTGAGTATGCCAAAGCCTTTGACTGTGTGGATCACAATAAACTGTGGAAAATTCTGAAAGAGATGGGAATACCAGACCACCCGACCTGCCTCTTGAGAAATCTGTATGCAGGTCAGGAAGCAACAGTTAGAACTGGACATGGAACAACAGATTGGTTCCAAATAGGAAAAGGAGNAGGGAGGCCTGGTGTGCTGCAATTCATGGGGTCGCAAAGAGTTGGACATGACTGAGTGACTGAACTGAACTGAGAGTAGTTCTGTTTTTAATTTCTTGACAAACCTCCATACTGTTTTCTATCGTGGCTGCACCTATTTTCATTCCCACCAATGGTGTGTACAAGGATTCAGTTTGCTCTACATCCTTGCCAATATTTATTCTCTCTCTTTTTCATAAAAAGACATACTAACAATTGTAAAGTAATATTGTGGCTTGGATTTGCATTTCAATGGTAATTAGTGATGTTGGGTGTCTTTCAGGTACCTGTTGGCCAGGTATATGTCTTCCTTAGAAAAATATCTATTCAGGTCCTTTGCTCTTTTTTTCATTTGGTTATTTTTTGCTATCAAGTTTTAGGGATCTCTTGTATATTTTGGATATTAACCCCTTATACAATGCATGGTTGCAAATATTTTCTCCCATTAGGTGGCCTTTTCATTTTGTTGATGGTTTCCTGTGCTGCACAGAAGCTTTTTTGGGTTTGAAGAGCTTCAACTGAGGCCTGAATGACAAGCAGAAACTAGCTATGTGTCAGAAGAAGGATATCACAGAGGTAAAAGTCTAGAGTGCAGTGCATGTGGGAAATGGTGTGTGTGTGGTGAGGAATGAAGCTGAGCAGAAAGGTGAGAGCGGACTTGGAAATCTCATGTTTATCTTTTGTTGGTGAGAGGGCACTGAAAAGAATTCCCTCTGAGCAGGATTCCTCCAGTTATGGTATAAAGAGGGAGTGAAGAGAGAGGCTGGCAGGCAGAGCTGGGGAAGTAAAGGTGGATGAGGAAGTTAGGCATCTGCTGTGGTCAGACCTAGAGAGGAGGAAGACCACGTGGATGAAAATTGGACAATGTCAGTAGACAGCAAGTGCTAAGCAGCTGATATATGTGATTTGGCGTAACCATTTCCATTTGTTAGTTACAATTGAAGAAACCAAAGTTGAAAAAGTTAAACACTTTGTATGTATCAATAGCTTTTGAGTTCCAAAGCTGTTATGTGAATTCTTAAACTCTTTTTTTTGCTGTAGCCCAGACTTTTGGCTGCAAAAAGTATTGAGGTGGACGGAGGCGTAGGAGTGGAAGGAGGAATGAAGATGAGAAAATCAATAAAAGGAGTGTTGTTTCATGGCAAAAAAACCAAACCAAAACAAAAACAAAGCAACAACAGTGTAGTAAAATAAAAGTGCATTAGGCTATAGTCTGAGCTCTTATTTACAATAGTTCAAAAGTTGACTTTAAGACACCCTTTCTTTCATGCTCATATTATTTTGTGGGGCTAGTTCCTTTTCATTACAAGTAGTTCAGAGGCTGAATTTAATATCACAGTAGCTTTAAAATAAAGTCTTCTCAATTAAACACAATTTTGCCTCTTCTCCTCAACTTCATGTGGCCCTCTTAAAATAAGTTTAAAATCATACGATAAGCTCTTTGAATGCCGACATTGGTCTCTTCCAAATAAACAGGAAGTGAAAGTGTTAGTTGCTCAGTCGTGTCTGACTCTTTGCGACCCCACGGACTGTAGCCCACCAGGCCCCTCTGTCCATGGGATTCTCCAGGTGAGAATACTGGAGTGGGTAGCTGTTCCCTTCTCCAGGGTCTCTTCCCAAACCAGGTCTCCTGTATTGCAGGCGGATTCTCTACCAGCTGAGCTACCAGTACTTTCTCAGGGACACATCACAACTAACCTTAAGTTGGTGAGTGTTCTTTGGAGACAGTTTACATGCCAACCTAGACTTCCTCAGTTTATTTGCCCCTGTGCTTCAGCTGCTTTCCACTGAAAATTTCAGCATATGGCCTCATCTGCCCGATCTCCATAAACCATTTCCAGGAGAAATGCTCGGTTTGGATACAGCTTCCATTGTACCTGCCGTTAATCCACCCCAATCCTACCTACCAGAGGCTCTCTCTAGTCTTCCTACTTCTGCATTCAGGGGAAGCCCTTCCCCACTTTGGTGTGGGATGTGACTTCCTGAATGCCTAGGTGGACTGGGGGACAAAACCAAGAGCGGGATATGGGGAGAGCTGGAGAGTTAAGGGTTCATAGGCTTAACTGGGAAAAATGAGAAAGAGGCAATAAGAAGGAGCTGTACAAGATACATATTTCTTGTCTTTATCCCCCTGAAGGGTGCTGAGCTATGGTGGTTCCACAAGTCTGTCTGGAAATGCTAACTGAGCAGCTGTCACTGTTCTTGCGAAGCTGTGACCCACTTGGTAATAGTGTACTAGCATGTACAGTCACCTTCAGTACCCATGGGGGATTATTTCAGGGTCCCCAAGGATGCCAAAATTGGGGATGCTCAAATTCCTTACATAAAATGACATGGTACAGTTGACCCTCTGTATCTGAGGTTACCACTTTCTGAGATTTAGTTAACTTTGGATCCAATGCTGGTTATATCTGCAGATGATGAACAACTGGTAGGGAGGGCCCACCATATTTGCTTCCAGTGTTTTCCGGCCTCTTTGGCATTGTCTCCCTTACTCTTATTGCTGCACAATTATACTCACTCCACCAAAGGGTTAGCAAACAAATTCTACCTTAGGGTGTCTTGTAGAGAACCTGACCTAAGACAAACTATTATTATTGCTGTTAGTATGATCAGCCAAGGGAAATATGATTTAAAAATTAAATCTGAGGTCATAGAACTAATAAGGAGCTTATCTGAGATTTGAAATTGGGCCAAATTTATGTAGGATATTTGCCTGACATATCCCAGCTATTTCAAGAATCATGGGCAGCATTTGTGGCTGTTATGGGTTGAATTCTGTGACCCCAAAAGGTATGTTGAAATTTTAATCTCAGTACCTCAGAAGGTGGCTTTATTTCAGAAAAAAAGTTCATTGTAGATATAACTGGTTAGATGTTTATAGTTAGTTATAAGATAATGTCATATTGGAGTCAGATGGACCCTTAATCCATCTGACATCCTTGTAAGAGGAAAAGACAGACAAGCCCAAGGAGAATACTATGTAACACAGAAGCAGAGATTGGAGTGGCAGCAGCTATAAGCCAAGGACTGATGGCCACTACCAGAAGCTAGAAGGACAAGAAGTGATTCCCCCGCGCAGTTTCCAGAAAGAACAAACGCCTCCTGAGACCTTGATTTTGGACTTCCAGCCTCCAGAACTGCAAGAGATTAAGCTTCCATTGTTTTAAAGCATTGAGTTGTGGTACTTTGTTACAGTAGCCCTTAGAAAACAATGCTGTGACTCTTGACATATTAGGGAATTTGAACCTGGATATATCAGGTCAAATTTGGTCTTGAGTTCACTTAAAATTTATATACCTTCTTTTTTTTTTTAATGAAAGTCACATACTCTTACTAAAACAAGTTATGCAATAAATCAAGAAAAGTAGAGGATTTATAAATCCTATAACCTAGAGCTAACTGTTGTTAATATTACCTAAAAATATTAATTTTAACTGCTTACTATGTGAAATGTCACAAGTGGATAAAATTAGGGAGAGTATTATATTAAAACACCTTATACCTGCCACTTAACTTAGACAGTTATCAACATATGGCCAACCTTGATTACCTACACCACCACCCATTATTTTATCATTCCACTAGCATATTTTAAATCAAATCTAAGACAGCATATAATTTTGTCCATGAACAGTTCAGTTTGTACCTCTAAAATATAAATGATTCTATTTTGTAACCTAATTAAAATACCATTATTGCACTTGATGTATTTGAAAATGTGTTCAAAATCACCTAGTCAACATTTTGTTGTTGTTCAGGCGCTCAGTTGTGTCCAACTCTTTGTGACCCCATGGACAGTAACATGCAAGGCTTCCCTGTCCTTCACTAACTTCCAGAGTTTGGTCAATTCACGTCTGTCGAGTTGGTGATGACATCCAAACATTTCATCCTCTGTCTCTCCCTTCTCCCCCTGCCCTCAATCTTTCCCAGCATCAGGGTCTTTTCCAATGTTTAAGCTTTCACGATTGTTTTTAAATGTGTTTTTACTATTTTGTATGCTTAATCTGGAATTAAAAAAATATCCAACAGGTACCATTTGGTTGAGATAACTGTATTGGGCTTCCCTGGTGACTCAGAGGTTAAAGCGTCTGCCTGGAATGCGGGAGACCTGGGTTCGATCTCTGGGTCGGGAAGATCCCCTGGAGAAGGAAATGGCAACCCACTCCAGTACTCTTGCCTGGAAAATCCCATGGAGGGAGGAGCCTGGTAGGCTACAGTCCATGGGGTCACGAAGAGTAGGACATGACTGAATGACTTCACTTAAGTCTCTTATTAATCTACTGGTCCCTTTTCTTTCCTTATTTATTTTCATGCCACTGACTTGTTGAGGAAATCAGTTATTTGTCCTGAAGAATTTCTCACACCCTGAATTTTGCAGATTGTTTCTCTGTGGTGTTTTCAACACACTGTTTTACCTGTGTATGTCCTACAAACTGGTAAGTCTTAAAGTTTGGGTTCAATATCGTGACATGGATAATTTACAGCTGTAGGTGAGGCTGAATAATTTATATTGTATCACATCAAATATGCACATTCTACTTTGTGGGTGTGTGTTTGTATATGTACATGTGTGTGTGGTACTAAGACTGAAAGAGGTTGACAAACTGATCTGTTATGAAGCATTCATTTTTGGGTTTTGGTTTTACCAGCTATTAATCATCATTCTTCTTTTCAATAGTGGTTATAAAATGGTAATAACCTAATTTTATCATTAATTCCACATTTATTATCTGAAATACATCTGTATAAACTCTTGGGCTATACTGAGGTAGTCTGAATAGAAAAGTACCTGATTCTCTTTTTACCTTTTTTCTTTTTGTATTATGCAGCCACATGATTTACATTTTGGTACATTTCAATTCATTGCCATTATTACTGTGATTTCCTTTTCATGTAAGGACAGTAATGTGCCTTCCCTCCTAGGGAAGTTTAACCAAATGTTTCAGGCTTGTATATATTTTTTTCTGCCCCAAACCTATAATTGGTCATCTCTCCAAGGTGTCCTGTTTTCTTTGATGAGGAAAGACATTTAGAGACCATGATCTGTGGGCTGGGACTATTGACAAGTACTGGGATAGTCATTATTTCTAGACATTTTAGTGGAGAGATATGGAAAATATGTCAAAATAAAGCATGAATTTATTTTGATAATTTCAATTCAAATATTAGATGAAAAGGCTTTTGCTTAACTTCTTTGAATTTACATTTATAATTTTCTAACTATTAAAGACATGTCTCCTGATGACATAAAAACACATATTTGATTTANTCCTCCATCCATGGGATTTTCCAGGCAAGAGTCCTAGTCAAGTCAAAGTCACTCAGTCGTGTCCGACTCTTGTGACCCCATGGACTGCAGCCCTCAAGTTTCCTCTGTCCATAGGATTCTCCAGGCAAGAATACTAGAGTGGGTTGCCATTTCCTTAATGATGGAATTCAGCTTGCCACCTACCCCCCCAGGCCACTCTTCAAAGCAAGCTGCTTTATAGAACTTTCCCAACTGTTCGAGAATTTTGGAGTTAACTAGTAACAAGCCTGAAAATTTGGTTACGTATATAAGTACAAAGCTGGTTCATCAAATCCCTGTTCTGGCTCTCAACCCAGTGCATTTCAACTAATGCGTCATCTACCTCCTAGGTAACCATTATTATTAGTTTTTGTTTTACTTTCCATCTTTTAATCTCAGTTTAAAGATAACTTATAATATATACTGTTCTGCATCTTTCTGGAAGTATAACGATTTTAATTTCAATCATGTAGGTTTAACCATAATTTGACATAGTTCCATGTCAAAGAGCAGTGTTTCTTTTTCTTATATTCTTCTATTATACAAAAAAAGCTTCGATACATATTTCATACATACATCTTTGACTATCCTTTCACTATTTCCTTAGATTAGATTTCCAGAAGTATGATTTCTAATTTCAGTGTGAATATTTTAAGCTTAGTCACATAAATGCCAAGTTGCTTTGCCCGGATATGATATTCAAGTGTACTTTCCCCCACACCATTTGAAGTGCCAATTATCTGTGCTGACAATCTGACATGAATAAGAAAGGCATTATGGAACAGTCCATTTCTGTAACATTTCTTTCTTTGGTGACTTTCATCAAGTTAAGAGGTAATGAAATTTTGTATGAAATTTCAAATCATTCAAATCAATACTATAATGCAGAAGCTTTAAAATATAAAACCATAAAACTTCTACAGTATGCCTTGGCATTTCTAGAATGATGTGAAAGTTTTATTTCTGATTTCCTTGTTCTTTTCAGCTTCTAAGCACAAAGCACTTATGGGAGAGAGATCATGATATTCTTAACAACTTCCTTTCCACTTTAGGATCCCACTCAGATCTGACTTTTGTTCTAGCAATCCTTCCCCAACAAAATTTACCTGCCTCATGTCAGGGTCCTCAGGACCTTCAAAAATGAAAAGTAATTCATTTGTTAAATCAGCAAGAAATATAGAATCAGTCAACTGTGTGATGTGGCTACCAGCAAAGCTCATGTTATAGTTATTGAAAGTAAAGTGTTAGTCGCTCAGTCATGTCTGAGACTTTGCAATCCTAAGGACTATAGCCCGCAAGGCTCTTCCCTCATGGATTCTTCAGGCAAGAACACTGGAGTGGGTAGCCATTCCCTTCTTCAGCGGATCTTCCCAACCCTGGGATCGAACCATCTGAGCCACCAGGGAAACCATAGTTAATGAAGTGAAGTAGGTATCTATACTAAGGAGGACCATGCCATATTTACAGTATTTATTAATGAAACAACTATTAAGTGCCAATTGGATATCAGGTCCTCTGCTAGGGTACTGGGGTTACAATGGTGAACTGCAAAGACATGTGCCTACTTTGATGGAACACACACTCTCCAGAGATCACAAACAAATGTCTCCTTGCAGGGCTTCCCTGGTGGTCCAGTGGTTAAGAATCCACCTTGCAGTGCAGGGGATGCCGGTTCAATCCCTGGTCCAGGAAGATCCCACATGCCATGGGGCAACTAATCCTGTGTGCCACAACTACTGAGCCCATGAGTCACCACTACCGAGTACACCATGACACAACTGCTGAAGACCACACACTCTGGGGTCCGTGCTCCACCACAAGGCAAGTCACCGAAAGGAGAAGCCTGCACACTGCAACTCGAGAAAGCCTGTGTGCAGCAATGAAAGACCAAGGGCAGCCAACATGAACAAGGAAATTAAATAAAAAAATAAATATCCCATTACGTATCATACTTGATATTCAGTTTTGAGTCCCAAGAATTCAGAGGAATGGTGGCAAGCTAGTATGTGTTCAAAGAGGTGACCCAAGAGTAGTGAGAGTAACTGTACTGAATCTTAAGAAAAAAAGTCAAGAGAATGAGATATTTAGCCCAGTGGAATAAGAGAGTTCCTTGGAGTTATATATTCTTCAAAGAAATCTTGAACTGGAAGACCATGTTCAAGACTAGAAACAGTTGGCAGTTACTTGCTTTTTGGCTATATGACCCTTGTCAAACATACATAGGAGTACACCCAAGTAGCCCTCACTTTACATGGTACCAAGTTAACTGACATTAATGCATATTACACACATGTGGGACCTGCTCAAGCAAGGACTGAGTTTCCACATAAACACAGTCACACGTTTGTGTTAGTATGGTGTTGTGCAAAGTGAGGGCTACTCATACCCTGACTGAAGTGCCTGTGGAGTAATGAAGCTTTAGTGCATGCCCTCTCCCTTATGTGCTCCAGTGGGTATTAGGGTCTTGCACTTGTCAGACCCTTAGAGTTTCTCAGCACACGATTGAAAATGAAAATGAGGGCTTCATGAAGGAAAAGATCTGTTAAATTTTTACTTCTACTGTATGTTCATCCCATAGCAATATATTTAAGAAACAATTAAATTAGTGCTTCTGACAGTGATGCGTCTGCTGCTACTGTGGATATATGCCCAGGTTACAATCTATTAATGTTTCCTATGCTGTCTCTGGTAAAATACATCTCACAACTGGCATTAAGCATTTCTGAATTTTGGGTTTAATATTTACCTCTTATCTTCTAAAATATAAATTTGATATTTCAATCATGTTTAGCTTGGTCCTTAATTTATCTGCAGTGTTTACAAATAGGTGTTCACTAAATATTACTGGTTGAATGAATTAAATAATAAAGCAAGGAAAGACGAAAGGGAAGAAGGGAGGAGAGCTGGGATAAAAGGAAGAAGGGGACAAATAATTAGTAACTTTCAGATTTTATAAATTTAACTCTAGAAAATACTGTCAGATTTTATAAATTAAACTCTATAAATGTGGTAACATGTGCAAACGGGTTACAGGGAAAAACCAAAATGTTTTACAACTATGATTACTATTAGTATTGCTTGTTAACATTTATGGAGTTTACTTTCTGCCCGATATTAAGTTCTTTACAAGTTTCATCTTATTCAGCCTTCAAAATACATGGATGCAAAAGTAACTTTTTATTACCTCCATTTACCATTTCAGAGAGCATCTGGGTAAAGTACTAATAAGACTTTTTGCTAACTGTCTCTGTTTTCATGGCACCGTAGAAGCTCAAGATTCTCTAAAATAAAAGCAACTTTTAGCAGGACAGTCTTTGGTCTTTTTTGAATTATAGATTCCTGACACCATCTTGAAATGGAAGGGAAGATTTGGAAAAGGAACAGTTCCAATTTTAAAATCACACCACTTTCTATTCTCTTTGTCTCTGTATATACAGACGACTCTTACTTATCCCCATAAATGGGATACACAGAAAATCTCCCTGCTAAGAATCATGAGGCCACAAAGACATAAAGACATGCTGTGTTTCCCTTTAATCCTGGAGTAGCTTGAGAAAGCAAACAGAGTAAGATTTTTTTTTTTTTTTGTCAACCTTTCTTGCCCAAAGGGAAGAGTCAAGTTCAATGAAACATGACAAAGTGCTTTGAGATCTGAGGAGCAATTATATCAACTCGAAGTATTTCATGTAAAGTCAAAGGTGGTTTTATGTCCTTGAAAAAGAGTGTCAGTGCTCCCCTTTTATAGGTCTGTGCTTTGAAACAGTAGAGAAATCAAAACCCTATAATTTAATCCTTTTCTGCTTTGGGGGACACTTGCAAAGGTTTGGGAAATAATAATACGATGCCTTGTGCTCTGAAGTTTCGCGTTATGAATCCCCTGTGGATTTCCTAAAATGAGACTGAGGCTACTGAGAAGAATATTGCTTTCTTAATGAAGCCAATACTTCTTGACAATTCTTCATTAACAAAATTCACAATTCAGGGGCACCTACTGAGCAGTGAGTGCGATGTATCGACAACTTGAGCAGTTACTGAAAATCTATATACCTGGAACAGTTATCCTTGCCAGGGTTAAGTGCATTAAAAAAATTTATTTTGGGGGGGCTGCTAATTCCCCAAGAGGGAAACTAATAAGTAGTCCCATCTTCTGTGTTTCTGTGACGTTAACCTTGGAGGTTAGTATTACTGTAATCCGTCTTTTATATATGGTAAGTGCAGTTCTGAAATCTTTGGGGACCCTTTGTGTAAAGCTCTCTTGGAGCAAGGGGGTACCGGTTGTAGCATCTGTGTTGCGGTATAAAGTATGTTTTATGTAAGTGTAAAATATGTTTCATCTCCAAAATGAAATAACTCGAGAGTCTATTAAATATAAGAGCCTTCACCACCACAGCAATCACCTTTAAGGAGATTAGAGGAAAACAAAAGACTTCCGACCACGAAGACTTAACTGCTCAGCGCTTGCTTGCCTCTTCTTTTAAATCCCTTTGTGTTACATTATTGAACAAGCCTCTTGGCTCCAGACTATTTTTCCTAATCACTAATACTCCCATCACCTGCTACATTCCTGGTTCCTGCAAACCCAAGTCCAAATGCCAGGCTTCTGAGTCCCTGGAGGGCAACAGCCTAAAGAGGATTGCTCAGATTAAGCAGACTTCTTGCCTTGTGGATAACTGCCTCTGTGATTTGAGAATTTCACAGAAGTTCAAAATTTCCTCAACTTTTCAGCTGATAGTCCTGGATCTTCTCTGGACTCGAGGCCTTCCAGAACCTTGAATATATGTTATCTATTCTCTTTCCAGGGAAAAGAAAACCACATAAACATGGAGCTTGGCCTGCAGTCCCCAGGATATGATAGTGAATATTTCTGAAATTCTATTTCTGTTGATCTTACCAGGGGTTTGTGATGAAAAAGGTGAAATGAAGTCCCCCATTTATTGGACTTTTAGTACAAAGGATGCCCTCCTCCCATTTGTCAGGGCTGCAGATACTAGCTCCTGAAAGAGACAAGTCCTGAAATCTTAGAGGCATAACACAATCTTGTATGTGTGTGTGTTTTGTTTCTTTCTCACCAGGTCTGATGTGGAGTCAGGCACTTGGTAGAACGTGTGGGTCCAAGGCGACAACAGAGGGACAAAGACGGTGATGGCAGGCCACACTGTAAGTCCATCACCCAGGCCATGCTGCTGATACCAGTTTTGTGTATAGACCTATTAATATGTTTCAAATACACCTGTAAGAAAAACAAGACAATGTCAGAGTGACTGATATTTGACGTGTATTATCAGATTTGTTGTCTGATAATATTTTGTCTGGTGTCCGATCTTGTTGTTAGATTTGGGGTCTATTATCTCCCTGGGCTATAACTTTTCATGGAGAGAGGGAGACAGAGAAAGAGTTTAGGTAAAGTGCTGATTTTTCTTCAAAAAAAGAAAAATAGACTTTATGTGGCTCAAGAGGATTTACTCACAAGAATGCTCTGATTTCTTAGAATGTCCACCTAAGTTAAAGAAAATATCTCAGCTGATTAGAATCTCCCTCTTTTGCTCAGATATTATAATAAAACAAAATAGCATATTGAGAGAAAAACTCTTCCTCCCTAATACACACACACACACTGGAATTGACACTATGTACATGGTACTTCAAGCTCCAACTTTACTTATTTGGCCACGTGTATGGCATGTGGGTATTAGTTCCCTGACCAGGGATAGACCCTTTGCCCCCTGCAGTAGAAGCGTGCAGTCTTACCCACTGCACTGCCAGGGAAATCCAAGCCCCAATATTGATCTCTGACCTTTCTGTACAAAGACAGATGAGCACCTGTATATCTGAGCCACGTCCCGGGGAGAAGCATTGATACTCCATCAACTGTAAGCCATCTCTACACTGAAGAGAACTGTGTGAGGTCCTTTGAAAGTCTCTGACCACTGTGGCAAAGAGGAGAGAAAGAGAAAAACACAGGAGAGTCATAATGGATTGTCGCTCTGTCTTATCTTTCATGTCCTCATATTCAGTAAATGTGCTTTTTTTCTTTTCATGCATGCCCTGTAGTAAATATTGCTTAATTCAGTTTTACTGTGCAGATATGCTTATGATAACTGAAATAAGTCATTATTACATGAAGTTAATTCATAAAGCACTACTCGAGGCTTACCTGTGGATTCTACAGGAGAAGTATCCATTTATTAACAATCTTCTCATTTCACCATATTTTCCTCTTATGTCAATCACATAAAAAACATAGATGTTTTTTACTCATTTGTTCACACAAGTATTTCTGAAGCCTCTACCATGTGCTTATGATTCTTCAAGCGTGTAAAAGAATGTTAAAGAGATTTGTTCTCAGGACTTCCCTGGTGGTGCATGGATATGAACCTGCCTGCCGATGTGGAGACATGGGTTCGACTTCTGGGCCAGGAAGATTCCACGTACTGAGGAGCAAGTAAGCTCCTGTGTCACAACTACTGAGCCTGTGTGCTGCAACTACTGAAGCCCTCATGCCCAGAGCCTATGATCTTCAAGAGAAGTCACCACTCTGAGAAGCCTGCGGACCACATCTAAAGAGTAGCCTCAACTCTACATAACTAAAGAAAGCCTGCATATAACAATGAACACCCAGTACAATAAAAAATAACATTATAAAAGCAGAGAGATTTGTGGTCCATTTTCCAAAGGAATATGAAAAGAGAATTGGAAACAGGACTTAAAAATCTCAGAACATCTGTTTACAGTGTGTGTCACTGACAAAATAAGTAGAAATCCAGAATATATGATTCATAGGTCTGTATCTCTGAGGCTGGGAGCCTGGGTGTTACATTCCACAGACTCCTATATCTCTAGGGCTCTGGATTCAACCTGCCTGTGCCAATGAGACATGCTTGTGTGTGCAGAGGAAGATGTAAGAGGCAGAACAGGCCACCTTCCTCCAGCAGTGGAGGCTGACAGTGTTGGTTTCAGAAGACAAGAGCATCTGCAGGGTCTGGCCAGACTCCATATCCTCTGCCAGTTCTCACCTTTGGCAGCTCCTTTCTGATGTTAATGCAGTTTACAGGATGTGACCTAAAGATTCAGCAGCAGTATTTCCCACCTACCTCCCACCTAATTCCAAGTGTGAAATTCTGTTCTGTTTGAAATAATTAATATTCTTTTCTTTACCTGCTCTGAAATCTACTGATACAGCAACTCTTTTCTTTGCAAAAGAATTCTTCATTTTAAAATAGGATTTGCTGAGAGGCTATGTGTCCTGCAGATATCAGCTCCATAGGTTTTTAATTTGTACTAAATGAAATAAGGGTCCTTTTGTCAGATGTGCTGGGAAAATCTGCATTTGTATCTCATTCTTGAAAATCATGATGAACTTTATTGATCATTCAACACATTGGCATGTGAAAGTATATAAGTGTCTACAAACCCAGTAATAAAATAACCACATTGAACTTTTAA
>SJYQ01002977.1:966989-999048 GCA_006410935.1 Redunca redunca
TTTTTTTTTTTTTTTTTTAATGTAACCTTTTTGGAGCATCTTAGAAAATTACCCTTTAAAAACTTTATGGTAAGTGGCATATTGCACCATTTCTGGAAATAGTAAATTCCTGTAATAAGTGATGCTTTTCTTTATAAAATAAAATTAACCACACTGGTTTTCCCAGGATACAGATATTACAAAAAATAATTTATTACTATTGCAGAAAGTATGTCCAGAAGAGTATTCATATGAATGGATTTTCAGGTTTTAAGTGGTCTTACAAAAAGTTGTCAAATCTATCTAGAAGCTTTTAAAGATAAACTCAAGGCCAATCTCTGTGTTTTAAGTATGCCTGATTCTCAGCAGGAAGACTGCTGTAATTATTCAAAGCTGCACATTACTCTCTATTACACCATAGATTGGGCAGCTTGAGAGAGATTTATATCCTCACAGTTTCAGAGCCTGGAAAGTCCAAGCTCAAGGTTCTGCAGTTTAGTTTCTGGTAAGGGCTCTCTGGCTTGAAGATGGCTTCCTCTGAGCAAAAGTGGGGAGAGGGGGAAAGAGAGAAAGCCATATTCCTCTTCTTGTAAGGCCACCAATCCTATCAGATTTAGGTCTCACCCTTATGACCTTATTAATTATCTCTTAAAAGGCCTGACTCCTAACATAATCAAAATGTAGGTTAGAGCTTTGGTAAGAATTTTTTGGGGACACAAATCAATTCATAGCAAGTGGATATTCATTTGATAATAGCAGTAGGGTCATACAAATTGTTTATAGTCAGTAACTGTTTTGATTCATCAGGACATCTGTACCTTTTAAAAATATTTTGACTATTATCATTGAAATTGATATGGGAATCACTATGTGTACCTCTTGTCTAGATGTAAAACTGAATAGAATCACATGATCTTAAAGTTATTGTTGGACATATTCTACTGAGTTATAAACTTACATTATTAAACTAACATAAGGGCATTGACTTCAAGTTTTAGGAGACAGAAAATTCTCTTTTCTCCAGCTCTTCTCAGTGTTGTGCTAATGATCAGAGTATTCTCAAAGCATGAATTGTACTTCTAACTGTGCCTTCTCAGACTTAGTTCAGAGGAGCTGATCCAACCTGAGACCAACACACGTGCACTCACAGAGCCCATTATTTCATGTCTTTGTTGAGAAAGGCAATGCATCTCCTATGTGACTTCAGTCCCAGCCTTTCTGTTTTTTCTTGGAAATCTTCCTGGTTTTCCTGAAGGTGGTACACAAGACACCCTCTCTCCAAGAATACATCCTAATTAGAGTGTTTTCAAATTAGAGGAACAGACCACATTCTGCTTCCTGACACCTTTTGAACATTTTACAATTTACATTAATTAGACAAACTGGGTGGTGTTCTAACAGGTACATTAATCTGACTTTTCCTTGGAGTAAATCACATAATTAAGATTAACGCCATTGTCAGAGTAGGGAAGGAACTCCCCCCTGGGCCGAATTACATCTCTGTTTGTGATTAACCTTCTTCCCCACTGGTTTTTGCAAAACAAAGAAAATGGGCCTCTGAATAAGAGTGTGTATTCTCCCTCCTCTGTTGATTTGGAGCCTATTGGGACAAGTTTTATATAATGTTATCTGTTGTTCAGAGTCAGAGAGGAAAAAAGGTGACAATCCTATTAACAAGAAAGCTAAGTCAGAGATTCTTTCGTTGGGAAGTTCATATTAAGCAATTTCAGGCGTGCAACTATTTTAAAATTAACTCACAAAGCAGCTTGAGTGTTTTATATTACTATTATAGTGTTTCTGTGTTTATTACCAAATGCTACTGTTCATTCTCTTCTGTCTTTTTCTCTTACCATGAAGGAAATTCAATATAACGTTGCGGTCAACTAAAACTTTTAAATTTCCCCTAAATTTTAAACACCATTTGTTCAAAATTTTGACAAACCTCTGGACTTTGGCCAGTTCCAAGGGTGTTGATTTCAGAGGCAAACGGACACACCAATGAAAAATTAAGGGTTTGTTGCGTTACAATACCAGCTCTGCAACCAACCAATCATGTAACCGATATTAACTTCTCAGAGTTGCCATTTCCTCTTCTACAAAAGAAATGATAATAATAGTACCTGCTTCACAATACTGTTGTGAGAACTGAGATACTTAACATGAGATAATGTTGTGAGAACTGAGATAAGAAGTTAATGAACTGTTTCTTTCGATATACGCACTATGATTTGAAACAGTGTCTCCTTCATGTGTGTGTATTGTGTGGTCGGGGTCCCTAAATACACTAAATCCTATCATTAGAACCAGTTTATTTTTCTAATACATTTAAGGAAGTTTAATGTTACCCTTCTGGAAATCAATTTCTACTCTCACGCGTCTTCCAGGCATCAGGAAGTCCTGATTTGATTGACTTGTAGAGAAAGAAAGTACTTAAGCGCCCCCTGGTGGCAGCTCTTGGCTTTTGCTCCTGCTATCTCCACAGTTAATAGTTCCACAAATACCATAAAGATCATGCAAAATGAAGTCTTGGCCCATTAAGTTAATTAAGCACCACTCGGCACCATGGTGTGTATGACCCAATCTAACGATTTTCATGATCCAAAAATGAGGCTAAATTTAGAGTAACGTCTCTCCTTTGACTGTGAATTTAGTCACAGCCAAACTCTTATTAGAGTGATTTTAGATTATGTGATTTCTGGGGTAGGCACTCCAAAATTAACTTATAAATTGAATGTTCACATAATCTAAAGCACTTAGCCACCGTTCATTAAAATTTAAATAAAAATTTTTCTCTAACCGCCAACACTCTCTCCACCAAACTATGAATTCTATTTTCTTGCCAGCACCCTGAACCAAAGCACAGCAGGATATTGAGTGGTTAATACTATTTATTTCCCCCTCATTTCCCCCCCTGAGCCTTCAAGATTTAGCATATGTAATAGGTCTTCCTTAGGACGGCAAGCCACCTGTGACATAGTGACAAGAGGCCGCCAAGTGGATCAGTAATAATAATCCAGCCACCACCTTGACATGAGCTGTAAGTTTCCCTGGCTTTGTGGGCAATTCATGCGTCTTGTGCAATGTTGCCACATGTGTCTGGGATTCACAGGAAAAAGACTGCAGTGTATCTATTCAGGTAGGTGGAGGCAATTAGTGGAATTAGTGGAATTGTTCAAAGATTCATATTTGCAAATGTGGTATAAACACTGCCATTGGGAGTGTTGTACTAGAAATAGGAAGTTCTGATCTTAAAGGGAGAGCCCTCTCATGGCCTAATTAAGTCAACTCCTCAACTTTCGGCAACCCACTCCAGTACTCTTGCCTAGAAAATCCCATGGATGGAGAAGCTTGGGGCAGGCTACTGTCCACGGGGTCTCAGAGAGTCAGGCATGACTGAGCGACTTCACTTCACTTCACTCAACTTTTACTTCTTTTATAAGTTGGTTGAGTTCAATGAAAGTCTTTCAGCCCCTATGAAACAATCTGGTTAGTTCTCTGAGAAGGTATTTGAGTCCTTAAAGCAATGTTTTGGGGTTTCCCTAAGGTAAGTCTGATTCAGAAACTGTTCAAAGAAGTTGATTTTATGAACCACCACTCTGACCCACACCCTGACCCATCTAGTTCCTCC
The DNA here is from genome assembly GCA_006410935.1 of Redunca redunca. Lineage (NCBI taxonomy): Eukaryota > Metazoa > Chordata > Mammalia > Artiodactyla > Bovidae > Redunca > Redunca redunca. The sequence goes on from SJYQ01002977.1 coordinate 970,597, forward strand.
TCTTTATTCCCAAAGCTACTACCCTGTTGAGACTCTTACTCTTTCTTTCTGAGCTACTTTTAGGCATCCCTGAACAGATGTCTTCCTCTCAAAGCTTTATCCCTCATATCTAACTCACGTGGTGTGGCCAGAACAGTCTTCATAAGGAACTTCTTATACTGTCACCTTTTCACTCAAAACTAACGTTCTCTGGAAACAAAGTCCAGTGATCATGTATGTGTTTGTTGATATTTAGTGGCTCAGGCATGTCCGACTCTTTTGCGACCCCACAGACTGCAGTCTGCCAGGCTCCTCTGTCCATGGAATTCTCCAGGCAAGAATACTGGAGTGGGTAGCCCTTCCCTTCTCCAGGGGCTCTTCCCACCTCAGGGATGGAACCTGTGTTTCTTGCATTGGCAGATGGATTTTTTACCACTGAGCCACAAGGGAAGCCCCTTATGTATATATGTGCTGTGCTCAGTCGCTCAGTTGTGTCCGACTCTTTGAGACCCTATGGACTGCAGCTCATTAGGCTCCTCTGTCCGTGGGGATTTTCCCCTCAGGAATACTGGAGTGGGTTGCCACACCCTGCTCCAGGTTATGTATATATACACACACCTAAATATATATGTACTTTACACAATTGCATAAGTAGGTCTGTTTCTTTAAATTAATTTCAAATATTTTCATTAGAAATGGTTGACCTTTCCCCCTCAATACTTTCTAGTACCGAGCATATAAATACACACATGTATATACATACACAAAAATACATAGCATCTTTTTATACAATTGCTTACACACACACACACACACACACACGTACGTATACAAGTTGTTTATAATATACAATTAAAAAATTCCAGGTCACATATGGAAACAAAAACCAAAAAAGCAAGCACACCTATTGCCAGATGCCATTATAACTTGGCTCCTTTCCCCAGAGGTCAATGAGACCTCAGAACACTTAAGAAAAAGCTGGAGGTGAATGTGCCATAACAGTCTCCATTTAAAAAAAATGGTGAAATGCAATCTGGACACTTATGGCTGGTTGGCGTCAGAGTTGGGAAACAAGGCACCCAGCTTCCTAGCCAAGGGAGCCTTTCACGCTGTCACATGACCATCTGATGTGCACATGCTCCCAGACCTCAAGGGCTGCACTGAAGGAACTAAACAGCAGTCAGGTATGCAAATCAAGAAAGTTAAAGTAGGGAGACATATTGACAGAAGAAGCAAAAGGGCTGAGAAAAAAAAATCACCTTGGTTGATAAGTGATGTGCTTTCTGATCAGAAAATGTCCCTCTCCACCTAAGGAAGCCCTTAGCTTCAACCTTACATTGATTCCTTTAGAATGTGATTAATTCTGTGACCATCTAAAGCAAGTACTACTACTGGCAAAAGAGGGTTCGAGTCTGGGTGATGCCAAAATTTTTTCAATATGATCTCAGGGAGAACATTCAGCTCAGAGGCCCAGTGTCCAAACCATTGGGCTAAAAGTCTACACGTTAATTATTTGCCACCTCCTGCCAACAGCTCTACTGCATGGATAGAGGGGACATGGCTGCTCGTCAACGGAGGGAACACAGGAGACATAACTGTTGTGATTGGCCTGGACCCTGGCAAAGGAATTGGCTCTTTAGCATGAATCCACATAAAATCACCTTGTTTAAAAATGAAGATTTCCAGATTATAAGATCCTAGTTCTGTGTAGCCAAGGAGCCTATGAGAAGTATTATTCTAAAGCTATTCATTTCAGTCTTGCATACACACAGCATCACTGGAAATCATGTCATGCATACAGATACACATACCCCTGGAGAAGGAAATGGCAACCCATTCCAATATTCTTGCCTGGAAAATCCCATGGACAGAGGAGCCTGATGGGCTATACAGTTCATGGGGTTGCAAAGAATTTGACATGACTGAGCATGCATCAGTTCAGTTCAGTAGCTCAGTCGTGTCCGACTCTTTGCGACCCCATGAATCGCAGCTCGCCAGGCCTCCCTATCCATCACCATCTCCTGGAGTTTACTCAAACTCATGTCCATCGAGTCGGTGATGCCATCCAGCCATCTCATCCTCTGTGGTCCCCTCTTCCTCCTGCCCCTAATCCCTCCCAGCATCAGAGTCTTTTCCAACGAGTCAACTCTTCGCATGAGGTGGCCAAAGTACTGGAGTTTCAGCTTTAGCATCATTCTTTCCAAAGAACACCCAGGGCTGATCTCCTTTAGAATGGACTGGTTGGATCTCCTTGCAGTCCAAGGGACTCACAGGAGTCTTCTCCAACACCACAGTTCAAAAGCATCAATTCTTCAGCACTCAGTTTTCTTCACAGTCCAACTCTCACATCCATACATGACCACTGGAAAATCCATAGCCTTGACTAGACAGACCTTTGTTGGCCAAGTAATGTCTCTGCTTTTCAATATGCTATCTAAGTTGGTCATACCTTTTCTTCCAGGGAGTGTCTTTTAATTTCATGGTTGCAGTCACCATCTGCAGTGATTTTGGAGCCCCCCCAAATAAAGTCAGCCAGTGTTTCCACTGTTTCCCCATCTATTTCCCATGAAGTGATGGGACCAAATGCCATAATCCTACTTTTCTGAATGTTGAGCTTTAAGCCAGCTTTTCACTCTCCTCTTTCACTTTCATCAAGAGGCTTTTTAGGTCCTCTTCACTTTCTGCCATAAGGGTGGTGTCATCTGCATATCTGAGGTTATTGATATTTCTCCCAGCAATATTTCTCCCAGCAATCTTGATTCCAGCTTGTGTTTCTTCTAGTCCAGCATTTCTCATGATGTACTCTGCATATAAGTTAAATAAGCAGGGTGACAATATACAGCCTTGACCTATATATATATATTTCATATATACATTTTAAATATATGTACACACACATGTGTGTGTACTCACAAGGACAAAAAGTTTGTGATCTTGGCTTCATTAATAACTTTTAAAAGCCTTCCTTTGTAAAAGAGCCTGAATAATTTAAATTATTAGAAATTGTAATTTGCCTGACACTATGAAAATAAAATTATGGAGTAGACAACACTTTTCCAAATGAATTCACAATTTAGTCACACACATAAATATGTATGTGTGTGATTTCCATCCCATAATGAGTTTGTCTGGACCTCCACTCTCTAAAAGGTGACCAAAAGTTTATAGAAGATCAAATAGTTTCTATCATAAACAGAAGAAATCAACATAGATTACAATTATAACACTAAATAAGAATTTTACAGCAATGAAATGTGTTACTTATATACGCTCAGTTCAGTTCAGTAGCTGAGTTGTGTTTGACTCTTTGTGACCCCATGGACTGCAGCATGCCAGGCCACCCTGTCCATCACCAATTCCCGGAGTTTATTCAAACTCATGTCCATAGAGTTGGTGATGCCATCCAATAATCTTGTCCTCTGTCATCCCCTTCTCCCACCTTCAATCCTTCCCAGCATCAGGGTCTTTTATGAGTCAGTTCTTTGCATCAGGTAGCCAAAGTATTGGAGTTTTAGCTTCAGCAATGGTCCTTCCAATGAGTGTTCAGGACTGATTTCCTTTAGGATGGACTGGTTTGACCTCCTTGCAGTCCAAGGGACTCTCAAGAGTCTTCTCCAACACCACAGTTCAAAAGCATCAATTCTTTGGTGCTCAGCCTTCTTTATAGTCAAACTCACATCTGCACATGATTACTGGAAAAACCACAGCTTTGATTAGATGGACCTTTGTTGGCAAAGTAATGTCTCTGTTTTTTAATATGCTGTCTAGGTTGGTCATAGCTTTTAGCTTTTCTTCCAAGGAGCAGGCGTCTTTTAATTTCATGGCTGCAGTGATTTTGGAACCCTCCAAAATAAAGTCTGTCACTGTTTCCATCGTTTCCCCATCTACATATTTGTCATGAAGTGATTAGACCGGATTCCATGATCTTAGTTTTCTGATTGTTGAGTTTTAAGCTAACTTTTTCACTCTCCTTTTTTACTTTCATCAAGAGGCTCTTTACTTCTTCTTTGCGTTTTGCTATAAGGGTGGTGTCATCTGCATATCTGAAGTTATTGATATTTCTCCCAGCAATCTTGATTCCAGCTCATGCTTCATCCAGCCCCGTATTTCTCATGATGTACTCTGCATATAAGTTAAATAAGCAGGGTGACAATATACAGTCTTAATGTACTCCTTTCCTGATTTGGAACTAGTCTGTTGTTCCACGTCCAGTTCTAACTGTGGCTTCTTGACACAGGAGGCAGGGCAGGTGGTCTGGTAGCCCTATCTCTTTAAGAATTTTTCACAGTTTGTTGTGATCCACACAGTCAAAGGCTGTGGCATAGTCAATAAAGCAGTAGTAGATGTTTTTCTGGAACTCTCTTGCTTTTTTGATGATCCAATGGATGTTAGCAATTTGATATACACACACACACACACATACACACACACACTATACATTTTGAAGAGTTGAAAAGAGAAACTCTTTAAATCTAAAATCAAAAACCAGGCAACATGAGGGAATTAACTGAGCACAGTTATGCTGAATTTCTTGGTAACATTAAGCTCAGAGCCGCTAAGGAACATCTGTGTTGTAGAGACATCAGCTAACCAACTGAATGTAAATTGGAAATTGAGGAAAGGTGAGATGAGAGTTTATTAGATGAGTTTATTACCCTTGAGGCTACTGATATTTTTAGCTGGATATTCCCTTGTTACAAGAGGGTTTCCCATGGATGTAGGATATTTACAGCATCCATGGCTCTGCATACTAGATCCCAGTAACATGTTCGCTCCTCTAGTTGGATCCACCAAAAACGTCTCCAGTGTGTCATGGGGAGAGTGTGTGTGTGTGTGAAATCACCCTGGCTGAGAACCACTGGTTTAGATACAGAAATGGGTGAATCACAGCTGTGTGGGTGGTGTTGAAGCCAGTGAGAAAGTTAAATATGTAAAGAACTATGAGATGCAAAAAATATACATATATTTATAGGGTAAGCATGGCAAGGGATGAGGAAGTAAAAGAAATTCAACCTAAGAGGTGGGAGAGAGACCAAGCAAACAACTTCTAACAGTCAGTTTCAGGAAGGAGTCATTTGTTCTAGAGATGGAATACCTTAAGTATCCATTGATCTGAGAAATAAAAGATCATTATTAACTCAATGAGTCCAGTTTTAGTGGGTTGGTGAGGGCAGAAATGAACTGTAATAAGGAAGAGAACACTGATGAATTCTTGAAAAACAAAATATGAAGGGAATCAAAAGGGAGGTATCTATATTAGTTATGTGGGATAGAAAGGTTGAATATATCTATTTTTCGTGATAAGAGTGAGAAGATTGTTAAAAGTTGAAAAAGAGCATGTAATATGGGAGAAGCCAAAAAACTGCATTCTGAGACTCATAGAAACAACACTAATGTTATTGTTTTAAATATACAACATTACTGTAACCAGACAGAGAGACATGACGTTTGGGTTATGGTGCTGATTTTACCTTGTAACTGACAGTATGACAGGTGTCCTTATTTAAAAGACTCCATTTTCAGATGCATGAAAAAGGAAGCATTTAGAAAGTGAAGGAACATTAAGAAGTTAAGGTCAAAAGAAAATGTCAAGTCTGTGAAAGGAAAGGGCAATGCCTAGAAAGAGCCAAGGGGGATGCTAGGGGCAAGGAAGAATATTAAACCTAAACTCCAGTCAGCCCAATTACAGTCCACTGGTATCACCTTTTTCTAGATTTTTTTTTTTAAGACATTCGGATCTTTTTAGCCTGGAGAACTATAGTATGTGCAATAACCACACCTTTTCTTGTTAAAAAACTGTAGAGATCTGGAAAATGTTGTTATTCTTTTCCCACAATGATTGATGTTAGCTTTCCTTGGCTGGTGGTTTGTTATTCTTTCATCCCCAAACATAATTTGGGGATATTTTCTGTTGGAACATAGAAATAATTACTCCTCAAATTAGATGTAGTCTTCTCAAGAACTGGAGTAGCAAGAAGGCAGATAAATCCAGTGACACCATTATGTTCTCTTTACAATGAGGAAGTTTAATAACAAGGTCTCTAGAGTACCTCCAATATTGAAAATGGAATTATTATTTTTCTGACATCCTGGGAACACCAGCAATATAACTTAGTGGCTAAAGTTATAGTAAATCTGTGTGTGTGTGTGTGTGTGCGCGTGTGCATGTGTGTGCGCGCGTGTGTGTGTGTGTGTATGTGCGTGTGGTGTAATGAGGCATTTTCGTTAAGTCAGGCAATTCAGGTATATTAACTCTTTAAACCATAAAATCATTGTCTAGTGCCCTGAGGCAGCAATTTACTAAATGGTATTCTAAGTAGCCTGGAAAATGTAATGGAGCCTCTGAGAAATGACCAAAGGCTTTGGACTGGAAACTGTCCTTACATTGTCCAGCATAAAACCATATTGGTGTGAAGAGGAGCCATTAACAACGTTTCATATATAACATATATGTAGCCACATTTTGGTGATTTATTCCCAACAAAATGTGCATTTGCTGACATGGAAGAACAATCTTCAGAGGAAATGGATCTGTAATATATGACTTGATATGTCTTCCAAATCAGGCTGCCATTAAAGACAATAATTTGTGTACACGAATCGATCAAATAAATGATCATTCACTCTGATGAATGTTATCACTAAAAAATGACAACTGAACAATAATATCAGAATATATAACAATATTGAAATACTGTCTCAGAAGTAGCAAAGCTTTTGTCTTAACTCATATCTCATAGAAAATTTCAATCAAAGCTCAAGAAATAGGTTATTACTTTCTTACAAATAGTAGGAAATGTGCTCTGTCTTATTATTCACATAATGGAGAAAGCAGGTAAATATTTATAAGACAACTCATATCAAAATGTATATTAATTGAAAGGAGACAGATTACTTAAGAATGAAAAAGGAATGTGGCAGACAGTGTTTAATTTTACATATTCTTAGCTTTAAACCTCTTTCTTCACCCTCACTGGTTAAATCCCCAGATTACTTTCGTATGTTCTGTTTGTTCAGTTTTTTTTTTTTTAATTTTTATTGAAATATAACTGCTTTACAGAATTTTGCTGTTTTCTGTCAAACCTCAACATGAATCAGCCATAGGTATACATAGATCCCCTCCCTTTTGAAACTTCCACCTGTCTCCCTCCCCATCCCATCCCTCTAGGTTGATACAGAGCCCCTGTTTGAGTTTCCTGAGCCAATCAGCAAATTCCCATTGGCTGTTTTACACATGGTAATGTAAGTTTCCATGTCACCCATCTCCTAGAGTAATGGAAATAAAAACAAAAGTAAACAAGTAGGACCTGATTAAACCTAAAAGCTTTTGCACAGCAAAGAAAACTATAAGCAAGGTGAAAAGAAAACTCTCAGAATGGGAGAAAATAATAGCAAACGAAACAACTGACAAAGGATTAATTTCCAAAATAAACAGCTCATACAACTCAATACTGGAAAACAAACAACCCAATGAGAAAGTGGGAAAAAGATCTCAACAGACATTTCTCCAAAGAAGACATACAGCTGGCTAAAAAATACATGAAAAGATGCTCAACATTATTCATTATTAGAGAAGTGCAAATCAAACTACAATGAGGTATCACCTCACACTGGTCAGAATGGCCCTCATCAAAAAGTCTACAGACAATAAATGTTTGTTCAACTTTGAGTGTGTCTTCTTCTCCAGTCCTGGGGATAAACCTTGGCTACAATGATCTCAGGGAGTTTTGGATAACCTCCAACTCACTGCTACAGGGATTGGTTTGTGTTACCCAGGCATCGACCAATCACCACATGGGGTTCTAGGTCTGATGAGACTGGCTGCCAGATGGTTCCATGAGGAGAATGGAACTCTTCCTTGTCCTTGTTCAGTTGCCCAGTTGGTCCGACCCTTTGCGACCCCATGGGCTGCAGCATGCCAGACACGCTTCATGGGTGTCAATACTGTTAGTGGGTGTCAATCAGAAAACACTGTTCTGCATTCTATTGGTGGCCATCTTGTGAATATGGTCAAAATATAAACATAAAATGAGTATGTGGAGAAAGACACACAGCAGTCACAGAAAAGTCAAGCTCTTATTAAACCAAGGATTATCCTAATCTACCTCTGAGCTTCAGTTTACATCAACTTCAGTCAATCCTTTTCATAGTTTAAGCCAGTTTGAATTAGATGATCTTTTATTTGCTATCTGATGCATCCTTCACTATTACATAGACTGCAGTCATCTTAATTTCATTGACTAGAGCTTTAATTTCTTTGTATGTCAAACAAGGATACATTTGTCTGTCTATATTAATGATATTATAAGAATATCCAACCAGACATATGAAAATACAGTTAACCCTTGAATGATGTGTATTTAAACTATGTGGGTCCACTTACAGGTAGAATTTTTGAAATAGTAACTACTACAGTACTACACAATCTGTAGTTACCTAAGTCTGTGGATGCAAACCTGCGGACACTGAGGAACCACATATGCAAACAGTCAACTGTAAATTATATATGGATTTTCAACTTTGCAGAGGGCCCATGCTCCTAACACCTGTGTTGTTTAAGGGTCAATTCTACTTCGTAGAATACTGTAAAGAATGTATGGCACTATTATGTGACCAAAATGAAACAAATGTATTTTTCTTTTAGGAATCAAGTTACTCTCAGATGACATTCTACTTTATAAAATAATTTTTAGGTCTCTTTGTTTTTTTCCTTTCCTAAGTCATATTGTTTGCCAGATGTGCAGTTCACAAATTGAGGTATAAAATCAAGTTACTGGTCATAAAAGTGGATTTTCTGTAGAATATTTCACTAAGAACTGTGGGGACAGTTTCTCTCTTGATCTGGATTCACTTGGAAGATATTCTACATCAAAGAAAACCTAATCCATCCTAGAAGGTGCATAAGAACAATTTTGTTACTCCACAAAGCTCTGAATTACTGCATTCCTGAAAAAGTTGTTGGACATTTCATGATGTATGTGTACTGCTTTTCCCTTTCACTAAAACATGCTAAAGGTTCTTATCTTAAAGATAACTCTGAAACTCTGCATATGAGCATACTCAATGTAATAACAAAACCCACAATTGTCACTTTTATAAGTTATTAAGAATCCATAAACATATACAGTTTGGAAAAACACAGGTACACTTAGAATTCCTTAAGTATATCTGTGGTAGACTATTTCAATGCTTTATTTCCCCTCTCCCAGCAATGGAATTATATACCAAAAATTTGTCAGTAACTCTGCAGTATCTCGGATCCCACTCATCCCCGGATAGAGGTTGGTAACTTGCTATCTGACCAATGTGAATTTGGTAGATATAGCAGAGTAGAGGTTTGAAATGTTTCTCTGATTGGACTTGACTTCCTGTATCTCTGCCACTGTGATGAGAACATGCCAAACTATCTCTCTGAGAGTAAAGAAAACACATAAATAAGAACCAAACCACCCAGCCAAGCCTAGCTTATATCAGGAGAGCTATGTCCAGCCCAGCCTACAAAAATGTCGATCCACAGGCAATTCAGAGATATGTGAGATTTAATACATGCTTATTGCTTTAAGCTAATGAGTGTGAGGAGATTTGCTAAGCAGAATTTCGTAGCAATAGCAAATTGAAACAGCTATGTGTGTGGGTATGTTTGTATGTATGTTTAACACCATGAAGCATATAAAGATATATAAATTCATTATCCACTGACTGCAATGAGCTAATACACTGAAGAAGTGGATGGATGAAAATAGTTGCAATAAATAGAAGGCTATCATAAATTCTTAAAGACTGATACCTTTACCATCACATCTTTCATATCCAGCCTATATTTTGTGTTGCATGATTCTAACTGGGAATGAAATGGATAAGTGATATAGTCTATAATAGCTGGATATTTTTTATTATTTCATCACTATCAACTGGAATCCAGGGAATAATCTTTACTTCACTTCTTTATTTCAGGTTCAATACTAATACTCTAACTTGTGTTTCCAGAAATGCAGAAATCAAGTATGGTTTCTTTAGCTTATTCAGTTTATACTCATCCTCCATTCAAATGGCTGTCCCCATTACCCTGCAAAGACATATTTGAGGAACCAACTATTTTATGCTCTCATAATCTCTTTTCTGTGAAAGAGTTTTCTATTGCCTTTTTTATAATCCATTTGGTGCCCTCATGTAGGCGGTTTTAAAAGATAACTGGAATTTTCATAATGAGGTTAACTTATTTCTAGCATTTCTCCTTTTTAGACTGGAAGAGTACCTGTTTTCATCTGATGGGTAAAACCAAACTTTCCAAGACTCTGATTTATGTTACCTGATACCAACAATAGGAAGAATGTATGGATATGGAAGATGAAAACATTGATACACACACAGGTGAAATATCAGTGTAGAATTGGATAATATAGTTCTATTTTTAAAATCTGATGCTTTTTTCATAATCAGGCTCCCAAATATACTTGAACTCTGTCTCATACAGACCTGGCAAAAAGACTTCCCAATCAATTGTCTAAGGAGAATGCCTAGGTAGAAAAGTCTGATTCAAGAAAGATTCACACATGTGCCGCAACTAGAAGATCCCACATGCCACACTAGAATGTCCTGCATGCTGCATCCAAAGATCTGGTGTGCCACAATAAATAAATAAAAACAAATATTAAAAAAGAATGATTCATGCATACAAGGTGTGTTAGTCAGTGTTCTCAAGAAAAACAAAAACAGTAAGATATATGGATATATAGAAGAGAAAGATGTATTTTAAGGAATTGACTTGTGATTGTGAGAGCTGACAGTCTGAAATCTGCAGGGTGAGTTGATAGGATTGACACCCAGGGAAGAGTCAGTGTTACTGCTGCAGTCCAAAGGCAGTCTGTTGGTGGAATTCTCTCTTTCTCTGGGGAGATGGGTCTTCTTCTTTTTTTTTTTTTTTGGTCTATTAAGTCCTTCAACTGACTGGATGAGGCCCATCCACATTTATGGAAAGTAATCTGCTGCTGATTAAAATGTTAATGTCATTAGGAAAAAATTCCTTTACAATAACCTTCAGACCAGAGATTTGACCAAATAGCTGGGTACCATGCCCTAGCCAAGTTGACATAGTAATCATCACAGAAGAGTGGACTATGGGTGGCAAAGAACAAACAATAGTTTCTTCACAAAGAATTGGCTTTGTGGATTTTAAATAACCCATTGATTGTCTAAAAATGTTTTTAATTCAAATCAGAAGTTGATGAAATATAAAGAAAAATCATTTTGTTAACAGTGCCCAAATCACTTAAAACTGAAGATATTTAAGGGAAAAGACAAAACATTGGGCAGTAATTATCAGTTTACTTTATCTCTCCTAGGCTTAAATTTTCTTACCTATTTCTGTAAATATTACCTAAATGCCATTTACCCCTTGCCTTAGCATTCGTAGATAGTTTCACTGTCACACAGAACAAAACATTTAAAGTTTTTGTGCAGAAAACATGAATCTCAAGTATCAGCAGAATATCATCTTTATGGAGATGTGTTATAGCCAGAGAAAAATATAAACCTTCTATCCTCAGTGGAATTTTCTTCTTGAAAAACACTGAAAGTCTATTATAAAGCTTGTCATAAAAATCTCTCCCTGAGCCCTAGATTATCCCATAACTACCTAGTGATCCAACACAAGGTATGATGTTATTATAGAAAACTCACATATTCACATCCTCTTGCAAAAAATAATCTCAGTAAGACCTAAAGAAATAATAGCAGTCTTATTTCACATTTGTTCTTTTCTAGAAGATGAGGACCATCTTAGACTCATTCAAGTTCTCAGATATAAACCAATTTGTCAAAGCATTTTCAACACTTCTAAGTGAAATGTAGCTTCTCTGGGTCACTCAAATATCTCCAAATTACATTTTTTCATAACCCTTCAATATAGGGACTCATGCTGATGCTCTTTTACCATCTTATCACTCAATATTGTCAACTCAGCAATATTTGCCAGTCTAGGAAGTTCTTGTCTGGTTAATAAGGCAATTATCAACTTTTAGAAAATGCTTAGCATTCTTACTTGTGTCGAGTATTTAGGGTTGGATAAAATGCTTGAAATTTGTTAACAACTGGGTGGATATGATAGAGTAGTTTTTTTTTTCCTCCTAACTCAGGATCAAATACTGGGTAATGTTAATAATTGCGACTAATACTTTTGAGCATGTACGTGTACCAGGAACTATAAACTCCATGAAGGCAGGTGCTTTTTCTGTATTATTCATCATAGCCCAGCCAGCACTTAATGCATTGTCTGGCTTATAGTAAGCATATAATAAATACTTATTGAGTAGATGGAGGTATGAGCTCACCTAAGACTCATACCCACTTCTAAGTTAGATTATATTCCTCATCTTTAAGATGAGATAACTGAATCTTTGCAAGAATGAAACGTGTCTCCATCTCTATGCCATACTGCTTTTGAATTTCCACAACTCACAAGAGACAATATGAGTTTTAAAACTTATAAACTATATTATGTGGATGTCGTTTTTTAAGATGTTTTTAACTGATAGATTGTTTACTGAAATATTAGTACATAAGGAAATAATAAAAATTACTATTACCGAGGACTTAAAATTTGTTCCTGTAACATTTATGCAAATAAATCTATTCCACAGTAGGATCAGTTCAGTTTAGTTGCTCAGTCATGTCCGACTCTTTGCGACCCCATGAACTGCAGCACACCAGGCCTCCCTGTCCATCACCAATTCCTGGAGTTCACTCAGATTCACATCCATCGAGTCAGAGATGCCATCCATCTCATCCTCTGTCGTCCCCTTCTCCTCCTGCTCCCAATCCCTCCCAGCATCAGAGTCTTTTCCAATGAGTCAACTCTTCGCATGAGGTGGCCAAAGTACTGGAGTTTTAGCGTTAGCATCATTCCTTCCAAAGAAATCCCAGGGCTGATCTTCAGAATGGACTGGTTGGATCTCCTTGCAGTCCAAGGGACTCTCAAGAGTCTTCTCCAACACCACAGTTCAAACGCATCAATTCTTCGGTGCTCAGCCTTCTTCACAGTCCAACTCTCACATCCATACATGACTACTGGAAAAACCATAGCCTTGACTAGATGGACCTTAGTCGGCAAAGTAATGTCTCTGCTTTTGAATATACTATCTAGGTTGGTCATAACATTTCTTCCAAGGAGTAAGCGTCTTTTAATTTCATAGCAGGATAGCTGTCCCTTTTTTCCTTTCAAAATTTTTTATTTATTTTCATTGAAGTATGGTTGATTTACAACATTATGTTAGTTTCAGGTGTACATATCCTGTGTCTTACATGTTTTATATGTATTAGCTCGTATCTCAATCTCATACTCCTAATTTGCCTCTTCCTCTTTCCCTGTTTCTCTTGGTAACAACTAGTTTGTTTTCTATATCTATATGTATATTTGGAAACTATTACATATATCTGGATGCTAAAGTCAAATAGAAAATACTTAGTAAAAACAATTCTTGTCATCATGAACCCTACTGAGTATAACAGAATTGACATTATCATGGTTTAGCTAGACACAAAAGGACTGATGTATGATTCCACTGATATGAAGTAGCTAGAATCATCAAATTCTTAGAGGCAGAAAGTAGAATAGAGATTAACAGGGCTGGAATGGGGAAGGGTGAAATGGGGAATCATTATTGAATGGGTACAGAGTTTTAGTTTGGGATAATGAAAACATTCTGGAAATGAATACTGGTGATGGCTGTCCAACAGTGGAACTCTATTTAATTCCACTAAACACTTAAAATGGCTAACATGATAAATTTTATGTTATACATATTTATCATCATATTAAAAAACAGTCATGGTTTAGAAGATACTGAACAAATGCTACTGTTAAGAGAGATGTGCTTGCTAAGATATTGGTTTAAAAAGTCAGAATTACCAATAAAAAATTATGATTAACCTAAAATCTATTTGATTTTTAAGATTATATACTTTACAGATAACAATGTAATTATTCCCACTCTCTCTAAATCTTCAGTTTCACAAGTTTTCTATCTTCTAACCTTTTGGGAAATAGGAAAATTCTTAGAATCTACTATCATCCATAGAATCTCTTTCTACACAGAAATCTACTGGATTCAAAGAGACAAGAGTCCCTAGCATGTGTACCTTATTCAAATAATTAAAGATTTTATCCTAACCCCTGAAATCTGATGATGAATTTTCCCCCCAATGGATCATGTCTAAAATGAGATGATGGGAAAATACATACTTGCATTGTGGGGAAGGTGTAGTACACTACAAGTCATTCCAAATAATAGAGGAAGTCTTCATGACAGAAGCTGGTTACCAAGACTTTGCCAACCATCTAACACTTGGCCATCACTTAGAAAGTATAATCTTTTGACAGATGTCACCATGCTGGACAGCACTGTCACAGGGCAACCCCCCAAAAAACTCAGTAAAATTCATTTACTCAAGATAAAAAAATAGATTCTAGTTCTTTAGGTGATAGATGGCTACAGACTGAAGAACTTGGGGCTAGGAAGTGTTTCCTAACATTTTACCCACCAACTTACACATTTGATATATTTGCCATATCCAATTAGTATCTATAATTAATGTTTTTAAAATCAAATTTAAATATAACTTCCAAGATTTTCTAAGCAATCATAAACACAGACATATATTTTTACTAACTGATATTAACATAAACACAAAACTACAGTAATTAAACAATTTGTCACTCAAAACCATTTAACTCCCACAGCACTACAGTACTACACTTTGAAACACTGATAAATAATACTAAAAAAAAAAAAAAAAACAAAAACAAAAAAAACTGAGCATTTAAATCATTCTGCTTTAAAATGTTTAAACTCTGTTTTGTCTTTCTTGTGGAGTTCACAACATTCTGTTTGAATACTAAATCTCTAAGTTTTAAGTTCACTTCCCTTAGAAGTAGAGCTGAAATTGAGAAATCTGTTACAAGAACTTTTGGGGGAGTGGGGTAGGGAGAAGAGTTGTTCTTTGGAGACTCAATATGAAGGAAAGAAGCAGAATAGGGCATAAGAGACTAGCTTAGATCTAACCACATGGATGGGAAATGAAAGCCAAGCATCTTGGTTAGCGCCACCTGGAGGCAAAGCAGTGCCAGTGAGTCACGGCCCCAGAACAGATGGACAGGGGAGGCAGTGGGAGCAAAGCTGACCAGCCAAGCAGCTGTGAATTATTATCCAACACTTGAAGAGGTACCACTCCAGTATTCTTGGGCTTTCCTTGTGGCTCAGCTGGTAGAGAATCTGCCTGCAACGTGGGAGACCTGGGTTTGATCCCTGGGTTGGGAAGATCCCCTGGAGAAGGGAAAGGCTACCCACTCTAGTATTCTGGCCTGGGGTCACAAAGGGTTGGACAAGACTGAGCAACTTTCACTAAAGAGGTACAGGCGATTTGTGTGTGACACCATCTGTGCCCATGACACAGGAAAAGCTAACTAAATGCTACCAAAGTTTTTGCTGCCTTCAAAATCTTTCTTACATCTATTTATGAGCAAATTATTTTGATTCTGTTGCATCTGGCTTTATGTTACAACCCAAGTTTTCAAAATGGATATAGATTCACTGGCACACAATCTTGAGCATTAGCCAAGGACATAGGTAGCACACTTAAAACATTAAGTTCTGGAAATAAGTAGTAGCAAACATGTTTTTAACATGAGATATATATGCATGCATGTGCACACACACACACACACACACATATATACATACGTATTGTTGCTGTTCTTAAGTCACCCAGGTCATGTCTGACTCTTTGTGACCTATGGACTGTGGCACGCCAAGCATCCCTTTCCCTCACTGTCTCTGGGAGTTTGCCCAAGTTCATGCTCACTGCATCGGTGATGCCATCTTGCATACACACACACACGTGTGTGTGTGTGTGTGTAGAATATATACACATATGTATGTGCATATATATACATGTGTGTACACATATGCATACATATGTACATAAACATATACACATGTATATAATAGAACAGACTGCAAAGTCTATATGAATGTGTAAAATAAAACAAGAAAATTTTGTTTGGGGGTTACATTCTCTACAACTCTGACATATGTTTTTATTCTCCTCCTCCATCCAGTAAAGGATGCTTTAGGTTAAGAATTATTTATTGAGAGCTGAGTATATCCTAGGTACTATGCTGAGTTATTTATACACACATCACCTCTTATTCACCTTCCCTCCAAATCCTTTGCATCCTCTGTTCTTATGCTCCTTTGAAGTGAAGTGAAGTCGCTCAGTCGTGTCCAACTCTTTGCGACCCCATGGACTGTAGCCTATCAGGCTCCTCCGTCCATGGGATTTTCCAGGCAAGAGTGCTGGAGTGGATTGCCATTTCCTTCTCCTTTAGAGATGAGCAAATGGATGTATGACCATCTTTGATAACTTGCCATACAGGGAAAACCCAGAATTCAAACCCAGAAGGAAACCAAGAGAATGGCCATTTGCAAAGCCATTATAGTCCTCTACCTTCCACTCTTGCACTGTAAATTCAGACACAGACGGGTATTTTAAAAGTAAAATCTGGAGTCAGAGAAACAACATGAATTGCCCAGGTTTTATTTGGTAAACAGCAGGATTATGTTGAAGTTAATAATATGGGCTCCAGAGTTTAGTTTGCCTGAGTTCAAACTGCCTGAGTTCAAACATTAATAACAAACTAGGCATACTTATTTAACTTTTGCAAACCTCAATTTTCTCCTCTGTAAAATGTACATAGTACATAGTAGAAATCCTGTCTGTGTTATTGTGAGGACTTTTTATGGATTTAAAAAAAGGTCTAAGAATAGTATGTGGCATGTATACTCATCTGTAAATTTTAGCTATTTTCTGGCTTCATACTTTGGTTCTTATTTCATAACTGTAAATTTGGTATCTTCCCAAGATGGCTATTTTAATCACTTATATAAAAACAATAGATTCCTTTTCATTAATTTTAGGAGTCATTACCACTATCAATTCACTCTATGTACAGACACAGTTCAAGGCCTTCCCTTTATTCCAGGACTCCATCCTTTGCTGCTAATTCTGGATAAGATACTTGACCTCCCCACCCAAGTATGGTTCTCGTTTTCTGACAGAGGGATCATTCAAATGCAGTTTAAGTTAAAGCTCGCTTTGTAAGTTTATTTTTGATTATTGTCTTTCTTTGTTGTGGTTGTTGTTGAGTTGCCCAGTCATGTCTGACTCTTTGTCCAATGGACTGCAGCACACCAGGCCTCCCTGTCCCTCACCATCTTCCAAAGTTTGCCCAAGTTCATGGCTACTGCATCCGTGATGCCATCCAGGCATCTCATCCTCTGATGCCCTATCCTCTACCCTCAATTTTTCCCAGCATAATGGACTTTTCCAGCGAATCATTTGTTCACATCAGATGACCAAAACACTGGCATTTCAACTGCATCATCAATCCTTTCAAGGAGTATTCCAGGTTGATTTCCCTTATGATGACTAGTTTGATCTCTGTGCTGTCCAAGGGACTCTTAGGAGTCTTCTCCAGCACCACAGTTCGAAGGCATCAATTTTTCAGAAAGGGAAATCAGGTTTCTTTTCTTTTCATAAAGGATGAGAAAGTAGTTTATAAATTGATATCAACGATTATACAGAGTGAAGTAAGCCAGAAAGAAAAACACCAATACAGTATACTAACACATATATATGGAATTTAGAAAGATAGGGATGATGACCCTGTATTCGAGACAACAAAAGAGACTCAGATCTATAGAGTGAACTGTTGGACTCTGGGGGAGAGAGGGAGGGAGAGGGTGGGATGAGATGGGAGAATGGCATTGAAACATGTATACTATCATGTAAGAAACGAATCGCCAGTTGAGGTCCGATGCAGGATGCAGGATGCTTGGGACTGGTGCAAGGAGAGGACCCAGAGAGATGGTATGGGTGGGAGATGGGAGGGGATTCGTGTTTGGGAACGCATGTATACTCGTGGTGAATTAATGTCAATGTTTGGCAAAACCAATACAGTAATGTAAAGTAAACTAAAGTTAAAATAAAAATTAAAAAAAAAAAAAGAAATTGATATCAAGGTAGAAATCCTATAGACTGAATATTTGTTCCCCTGAAATTCATGTGTCGAAACTGCATCTCCAACATGATGGTTTTAGGAGGTGGGTCCTTTGGGAGATGATTAGGTTATGAAAGTAGAGCCCTCCTGAAAGAGATCTGTATCTTTAAAAATGAGACCCCAGAGAGTCCCCTTTCTCCTTCTATAATGTGAGGATGAAGTGAGAAGATTCAATTTACCAACCAGGCCATGGTTTCTCACCAGACACTGAATGTGCTAGTGCCTTGATCTTGGACTTCCTACGCCCCAGAACCATGGGAAACTAATTTCTGTTGCTTATAAGCCACCCAGTTTATGGTATTTTTATAGAGGAAAAGAGAGAAGGGTGTGCTGTATATTTAGATTTAGAAAAAAAATGAGGATGGGACCAACACGCATCTTTAAGAAGAAGTATTCTCTTCCCATTTGCCAACCAAAATGCAAATTAATTTTCAGCTCCATTTGATTTCTAAGACAGTTCTTTCTGAACAAAAAGGAAAAACTTGTGCTCTTCCCCCTCATTCTTGTGAATGCATAGTAAATTAACAGCAAAGTAATGATGAATATGGAAATTAATCAAAAGGAAAAATATAGTTTTCACACACATATTTCTAAGTGAATTAATTATTTCCTTTATTACAGTAAATGTGTCAAGACAGCAAAATGTGAGGAATAATTAAAAATGTAAGATTAAATGCTGTTGAAACTCTGCCCAACCTTATTAATGCACCACTGAGCTTAAGCAAAAAGCTGGGATAGCAATAGAAGTTATAAGAAAGTGTTACAGCCAGAAATTTTCAAATAAGGAGCTAAGAAAAAATGAACTAAATCATAATAGGTTTAAAAGAGAAGTCAAGGGAGGAGATATAAGCAATTCAATTTTAAACATGGCCAAGGGCAGGGAATACACAGAAAGAATCAGTGTAACTGGGAAAAAATAATCTTGGAAATAAGTCAAGGGTGGCTTTGAAACAGAGGATTCAATAACCTAGTACTTAGCTCTTGGCATAGTTCCATAAAGGAAAACTCACATGATGTTTCTTCTTGCATGAAGGCAGTCCAAATACTTTGAATCAATGAACTGGTTATATAGATCAAATCATTTTGGAAAACTCTACCTTCTCTCCAAAAAGAGAAAAGAGACTCAGGGCTATTCAGGGAGTGAATGATTCAAAAATTCCTGTGTGAAGTAAAGGTGCTTACCTTCGATTTAAACAATGTATGTTTAATCCCAGCATGAGCAAAGCACAATACTAAATCCTAGAGAACAAAGACAGAAAACACCCAGGATCTTTCCTTGAGTTCATTTCTTTTTTTTTTTTTTTGGCTATCACCTTTTAAAAAATTTATTTTAATTAGAGGATAATTGCTTTACAACATTGTGCTGTCCTCTGTCATACATCAACATGAACTGGCCATGAGCACCCTTTCTCACCAACTGTGGGTTCCCTCATTGCCTATTTCACATGTGGTTATGTGTATGTTTCAATGCTATTCTCTCAAATCATCCCACCCTCTCTTCTCCCCACTGTGTTCAAAAATCTGTTATTTATATCTGTGTTTCCTATGTATGCAGGTCAGGAAGCAACAGTTAGAACTGAATATGGAAGAACAGACTGGTTCCAAATAGGAAAAGGAGTGTGTCAAGGCTGTATATTGTCACCCTGCTTATTTAACTTCTATGCAGAGTACATCATGAGAAACGCTGGGGTGGATGAAGCACGAGCTAGAATCAAGATTGCTGGGAGAAATATCAATAACCTCAGATATGCAGATAACACCACCCTTATGGCAAAAGTCGAGAAGAACTAAAGAGCCTCTTGATGAAAGTGAAAGAGGAGAGTGAAAAAGTTGGCTTAAGGCTCAACATTCAGAAAATGAAGATCATGGCATCTGGTCCCATCACTTCATGGCAAATAGATGGGAAACTGTCAACACTGGCTGACTTTATTTTTTTGGGCTCCAAAATCACTGCAGATGGTGACTGCAGCCATGAAATTAAAAGACACTTGCTCCTTGGAAGGAAAATTATGACCAACCTAGACAGCATATTAAAAAGCAGAGACATTACTTTGCCAACAAAGGTCCATCTAGTCAAGGCTATGGTTTTTCCAGTAGTCAGGTATGGATGTGAGAGTTGGACTATAATGAAAGCTAAGCACTGAAGAATGATGCTTTTGAACTGTGGTATTGGAGAAGACTCTTGAGAGTCCCTTGGGCTGTAAGGAGATCCCACCAGTCCATCCTAAAGGAGATCAGTCCTGAGTATTCATTGGAAGAACTGATGTTGAAGCTGAAACTCCAATACTTTGGCTGCCTGATGCAAAGAGCTGACTCATTGGAAAAACCCTGATGCTGGGAAAGATTGAAGGCAGGATGAAAAGGGGATGACAGAGGAATAAGATGGTTGGATGGCATCACCAACTCAGTGGACATGAATTTGGGTAAACTCCAGGAGTTGGTCATGGACAGGGAGGCTTGGCATTCTGTGGTCCACAGGGTTGCAAAGAGTCACACATGATTGAGCGACTGAACTGAACTCACTTGCTGCCCTGTATATAAGATTGTCAGTACCATCTTTCTAAATTCCATATACATGCATTAACATACAATATTTGTCCCTTTCAAACTTATTTCATCTGTATAATAGGCTCTAGATTCATCCACCTCATTAGAATGGATTTATACCAACTTATACCAACTTACACCAGCTACCATACCAATTCATTAGAACTGACTCAACTGTGTTCGTTTTTATAGCTGAGTACTCTTTCATTATGTATACGTACAATAACTTCCTCATCATCTGCCAATGGACATCTAAGTTTCTTCCATGTCCTGATGGTGGTTTAGTTGCTAAGTCGTGTTTGACTCTTTCCCACCCCATGGACTGTAGTCTGCTAGGCTCCTCTGTCTATGGGATTTCCCAGGCCAAAAATCATGGAGTGGATTGCCATTCCCTTCCCCAGAGGATCTTCCCACCCGAGGGATCGAATCTAGGTCTCTTGCATTGCAGGCGGAGTGTTTACTGAATGAGCCAGCAGGGAAGCCCATGTTCTAGATTTTTTAAATACTGTTGCAATGAACACTCATGTACATGTGTCTCATTTACTGATGGTTTCCTTAGGGTATATGCCCAGGAAGGGATTGCTGGGTGGTCATATGGCAGTTTTATTCCTTGTTTTATGGCTTGCAGGTATGAATGGTCTCAGAGGAGGGAGGAACCAATTCTCCCTGGAAACAAGACAGGTTTTCAGAGCTGAGGGTACAGGATAGGAAGATAAAGGTTAAGTTAACGGTTTCCAGGCAGAGAGGCTGGCACAGGCAAAAGCAGAGAGTCAAGCTCTAGGTGGGATCTACAAACTGAGTTCATGTTCCTGATTAACCAGAAATATACTGAACAACTGGGAAAATGGTTGAAGACAGACTAGGCTAGAAATGCAGGAATCAGAAATTAGATAATTAAGGATATTGATATCATATTAAGGGATTCATACTTATACCAACTCTTTTTGGGATCCACTAAAGAGTTTTTCATAATATAATGAAATATATCAAATTCATAGTTTATAAAAATGGAGAGGGAGGGGTACATAGTGGCATTTAAGAGTTTGATTCAGACAGAACCGAATCTGCACCAGAGCCTTAACTTAAAACTAAACCCTAAGCTACTTTGGGACATGAGTTTGGGTGAACTCCAGGAGTTGGTGATGAACAGGGAAGCCTGGCGTACTGCTATTCATGGGGTCACAAAGAGTCGGATGTGACTGAGCTACTGAACTGAACTGAAGCTACTTTCAGTTTGGTCATATGAAAAGCTGGATACTATTATCTGTGCCCATGCTTGCTAGCTACACATTCTAAATGCATTTTGTAAAATCTTAGCACTGGACCTGGTTTGTAACACTCTCAGGTGCTCAGCCATGTCCCACTCTTTTGTGACCCTATGAAGCACACCCGGCTCCTCTGTCCATGGGATCTCCCAGGCAAGAATACTGGAGTGGGTTGCCATATCCTCCTCCAGGGGATCAACCTTTCCAACCCGGGATCAAACTTGTGTCTCTTATGATTCCTGCATTGGCAGGCGGGTTCTTTAGCAGTAGTGCCACCTGGAAAAACCCAATGTGAAATAAAACAGCCATTGTTATGATGGTAAAGAAAGAGATGAAGCATAGAGCATGAAGTTAAAAGGCTACTGAAATAATCTAAGGAGGCATGGGTGAGGGTGGTGATAAGAGTGTAAGTGAAGCGGGTGTCATGGGGGGCTGAAAGGTTGAGGCCCTATTCAGGAAACCAACTAGGGTCTGGTGTCAGGAGATGCAAGAAGATGGTGTATATTTTTCTTAACCATTGAGATTAGAAGAAACTGGAGTCAGAGAGGCTAATGAGAGAGCAATTAGAATTTTCAAATCATTATTTAACCATAAATGTGGACTTTAAGGGAGAGGAGACATGTATTTCTGAGAGCTTGCTTCTACATTTTACATTCTTCCCCAAACAGAAATGCAGACAAGAAAAATGAGAGGTGGGGAAAACCACATAGAGAGATAATAAATGTGCATTTAAAAATACAGTGAATTGATGCTTGAAGGATTATGTTGACTAAAAATGATTTATAAAGACATTTGAGATCTTATTTACTTTTAAATACACTATTAATAATGCAATATTTTCCCATGCTTGATTTCAATGATATTTTCTGACTGCTTTAAAATTCCAGGAAACACAAAACACATTTATGGGTAATTACAGTGCTTCAATTTGCTTATCTCTACACACAAATGACAGTTCTTTCAAGCATCAATAAACAATCCAGTCCAAAGTACAAATGGGTTTAAATGTAATATATTTAATTCGCTAAAGTTTTACAAGATTCCCCAAGAAAATCACAGTTTTAGCATTTTTACTAGTTGATTTATTTTTTCTTCTACTTCACTTTAGAAGTCAGTCCTATGCAATTTAATCTTTCAAAGAATCCTTCTGCTGATAAACTACAGAGAGTACATGCGGCTGGTTTGACCCAAACCTTTCAGTCAATAAATGAGAGGGACTCTTATGAAAGGAAATGCAATCAGGATTTTCACAGAAGTTTTTTTCCTGAAGGGCAAAAATAATAGTGGTGTTTGAGTCATTTTTATACCTGGGAGCAGAAGATGTCCTTGCAAAATATCTTCTTGGCAGAGCTCAAGTAGGACAGACAGTTCCAAAAGATAAGCAAAGCGTGAAAGATAGGAGCAACATCAGAAAAAAAGAAATAAACTAAGAGCATTTCCCAAAGCATTTAAAATGATAGGATAAAAAAATTCGTTTACATTTATCGAACGTAAGTTTGGTAACTTTCTAAAAATGAAAGATGGACTTCAGGACACTCGTACCAGGATGGTATGGATGGTTTTTTAAAAATTTCCTTCTGCTCTTCCTTTCTTTCATTTTTCCTTCTTCCCTTCCTTTCTTTTCTGGGAAGTCCAGATTTACCTCTTTCATTAGGATGAATCTATAAATAAGATGAATGTTCATGACATATGTAAGCAAATATGCTCTAATTTACTGTGTGCATTATTTTCCTGTGTAGCCAAGAGTCAAATATTAAGGTGCTTTATGTGAGATGTGACCGTCTGTCTTGGTAAGACATATCACATATAAAGATTAACTTTATAACTAATTTTATCAATTGCATGTGTGTGTGCTTAGTCACTCTGTCGTGCCCAACTCTTTGCAACCCCATGGACTGTAGCTCACCAGGCTCCTCTGTCCATGGGGACTCTCCAGGCAAGAATACTGGAGTGGGTTGCCATGCCCTCCTCCAGGGGATATTCCCAACCCAGGGATTGAACCCGTCTCCTGCAGTGCAGGCAGATTCTTTACCGATCAATTGCTCCTTCTCTATTCCCCATGTACCTCTGCTACTGAATGTCCAGGATGTTTAGTGTTAAAGAAAGAAAAAAAAAAAAATAGGGGAACAAAGGCTCCCAGACTCTCATGATCATTGCCCTGGAGATTCAGGTACTGAAGTAACATAGAAAGTATGTTTAAATGACGTCCTATCTGCTTTTTATTATATTCAGTTTGAGAGGGAATTTCTGTTATGGACAAAGCAAACCAAGTTTGAGCCTGCAATGAAAGCCATTTTCTGGATAAGTGAAGCTAAAGATATTTTTGATCTTCAAATGCCTAGATACACTTCAGAGAAAAGTATTTTGAAGAGTTTTACATGATTATCTCCATTCTCACTGTCTTGAGGTGTATGTTAAGAGAAACTTGTTCGAGAGTTCATGCATAGGGACTTTACATTTTTTAATTTTTTGAAATTTAGTTTTCTGTATTTGGCTGCACCAGATCTTAGTTGTGGTATGTGGGATCTAGTTCCCTGACCAGGATTTGAACCTGGGTCCTCTGCATTGGGAGTATGGAGTCTTAGCCACTGGGTCACCTGGGAAGACCCAGAGGGACTTTACTTTTAACTTTTGCAAATCTGAAGAAATAGATAGACAAAGGGGAATGTTTAGTAAACTGCAATTTTCAAGAAGCCATAGTACAGGACATGGAAAAAAGGACTGGTTCAAAATTGGGAAAGGAGTATGACAAGGTTGTATATTGTCACCCTGTTTAACTTCTATGCAGAGCACATCATGCAAACTGGATGAATGTCAAACTAGAATCAAGATTGCCAGGAGACATATCCACAACCTCAATATGCAGATGATAACCATTCTAACGGCAGAAAACAGAGAGGAACCAAAGAGCCTCTTAATGAGGGTGAAAGCGGAGAGTGAAAACTGGCTTAAAAATCAACATTCAAAAAAGCTAATATCCTGGCCTCTGGCCCCATCACTTCATGGCAAATAGGAGGAGGAAAAGTGGAAGCAGTGACAGATTTTATTTTCTTGGGCTCCAAATCACTGCAGATGGTGACTGCAGCCACAAAGAGCAAAGACTCTTGCTCCTTGGAAGGAAAACTTTGCCAACAAAGGTCCGTATAGTTGAAGCTATGGTTTTTCCAGTAGTCATGTACAGATGTGGTGCTGGTCTTGCTCCAAAGGTCCTATGTATAGTTGAAGCTATGGTTTTTCCAGTAGTCATGTACAGATGTGAGAGCTGGACCATTAAGAAGGCTCAGCATTGAAGAAATGATGCTTTCAAATTGTGGTGCTGGAGAAGATTCTTGAGAGTCCCTCAGACTGCAAGGATATAAAATCAGTCAATCGTAAAGATCAACCCTGAATATTCATTGGAAGGACTGATGCTGAAGCTCCAAGATTTGGCTACCTGATGGGTAGAGTTGACTGACTGGAAAAGACCCTGATGCTGGGAAAGATTGAGGGAAGGAGGAGAAGGGGGTGAAAGAGGATGAGATGGTTGGATGGTATCTCCAACTCAAAAGACATAGTTTAAGCAAACTCAGGGAGATAGTGAAGGACAAGGACTCCTGGTGTGCTGCGGTTCATGGGGTTTCAAAGAGTCGGACATGACTTAGCAGCTGAACAACAAGAACAAACTTTTATTTCAGAATCTGTGTGTTTCTCACTGACAATCTTTGTCATCACCAATTGCCAACTTTGTGTGTTTTCAAGGCTTCCATATTAGATGTAGAAGTTTCTTCATAGAAGCTGATCAATGAAAATATTTGATATAGAGAGGACATAAAAATGGCAATCTTCTTATAACTGCAAGCACTCATTATGACAGATGACAGATAATGTATGCATATGCTAATAAACTAGAAAAATGATAGGAATCAATAAACATTAGAATAAAAAATTAATTAGAATCAGTAGCTTGGTATTTTTAAGCATATTTTTATCTGAGTATAGAAAGGTACATCTTCTGAATGTGAATGTTTGCCATCTCTAGTATATATAATTAAGACTGTTGACAACTCATTACCCTGGGATTAGATCTACATGACTGAAAAGCAAAAAGTAGCCAATATAGTTAGAAATCTAGCCTGTTGGAGACAGAAGAGAAAATGGAACAAAACATTAACCACTACTCCTTGGATGTGGAATGAAGGATACATATTAAAGTGGGTCTTTAGCCTGCTGACTTGGAATCAGCTCAGGATACTTAAATTTGTGGAGGCTTGGTTAGTAGAGTTTTCTAGATAAAAATCCTCTAACCCCCATCTTATCAGCTCTATTATTATCTGCTATGGAAGAAAAACAGATCATGAGAGTGTGATCTAAAATAGACTCTGTCCCTGGTGCCATATGGGCACCACCCCATCAAGGTTTCAACTATCAAAGGTATGCCAGTAGCAGTGGCCAAGTGTGAAGTTTTCCATGACCAGCCTCTGACAGTAACACTGTGTGACTTTTAGAAGAATGTCATTGGCGCACTGTTCAGATTCAAGGTTTCTCTGCTTTGGGCAGAAAGACAGAGAAACACTAATAAATGCTTCATTTCGAGAAAGATAAGGTGTCCTAATGGTCAAGAAATGAAAAAAAAAAGTGGCTATATATTCTTTCTGCATTAGTGGAACAGATTAAAATGGTTTGGTGTACTTAACTTTCACCAAGATGGAAGCACACTGGCTATATTGTTTTCTGTATGTTTTTCACTTAATATATCATATCATCAACATTCCCATGTCTCTCTTTTCACACATATTCATTTTTAATGTCAGGTAACTTCTTTTTAGTCTAGATTTCTTTTTTTCTCTAAAATTTTATACTGTGCTGCCATCTATAAAAAAGAATGAAATCTTGCCATTTGCAACAACATGGATGAATGTAGAGCTTATAATATATATGAACTAAGTCAGAAAAAACACAAATGTAATACAATATCACTATTATATTGAATCTAAAAAAATGATCACATAAATATATGCGTAAAATAGTAACAGAGTCACAAAGAGAATGTATATATCGTTACCAAAGGGGAAAGAGCAGGGGATAAATTAGGAACATGCAATTAACAGATACAAACTACTACACATAAAAATGACAAAAAAAAGGAAATACTGTATAGCACAGGAAACTATATTCAATATCTTGTAATAAATAATAGAAAATCATCGGAAAATATGTAACTGATTCATTTTGCTATATACCTGAACTAAACACAATGTTGTAAATCAACTATGCTTCAATAAAAAATAAAGAAAACAGAGCACATAAAAAATAAATATTACACTGCCATATTCAGGTTTTATGGAAAATAATTTCCATGAATTTGACAGGTCATTGTCTTGTCAGTTTCAGGTAATTAAGGACTAGCCATTGGTCACGGTACCTACTGTATAATCTCTACTGTCTCATCGGGTTCTTGAATTTTGCAGTGCTCACCAGTCTACAGTTAGCTTAATTAAAATCAGTGGAGTTGAAAGTTTATACTTTCCCGCTCTCTAAAGGATCCATTTTCCAAAACACCATAAGCAAATAAACTGGCATGTGGATTTTTCTGGGGCTGCATAATAGTCACACACACTTAACTGCACATATTTACTTCCCCAGAAAACTGACTAACAATTGTACACTTGTTAACTAGCTAGCAAACCTCAGGTTTCTTCCTCAGAGTGGGGGTGCTCACCCACAGATTTTGCACAAAGCAGTAGTCCAATTACTAGCAACCACCCTCAAAAAGAGGCTCAAAAGATGAATTTGTACCACAGCTATCACCTTCCCCCCAAACTGAGTTACACTGTTCAAGTTAGCTGGCAAAGATGCCTTTGCTGTTGTTTTCTGGATTTAAACTGGAAAAGCGGTAACTAGAATCAGAGGAGACTTTCCAACTAATGAAGTGTCAAATTAATGTCAGACTTTACAACGGATCATCTGTGTACTTTCTGTGATGTGCACTGGCATCAATGGACATCCCTTCAATTTCTTTCTACAAAGAGGACAAAGACTGAACTGGAAAAATCAGCAGCGTGGATATATCCTGCCCTTCCAGGCTGCAAATTTTGCTTGATATAATGTCATTACCATTTTTCCATTTCCTACAGACAACAGTATGCTTGCAATGTGCCAAACTGTATGCCTGTAACACAGAACCTTTAAAACACTAAAGGTTAACTTTGGTTTTGCCACACTCCTAAAAAGGCAACCCTAATTTTCTTGAAGGATATATAACTCACATACACAACAAACTCACACTCTCACACACACACATATAGGTCTTCTAAGGTGGCTGAGTGGTAAAGAACCCACTTGCAATGCAGGAGATGTGGGTTTGATCTCTGGGTTGGGAAGATCCCCTGGAGAAGGAGATGGCAACCCACTCCAGTATTCTTATCTGGAGAATGCCATGGACAGAAGAGCCTGGTGTGCTACAGTCCATGGGGTTGCCAAGAGTCAGATATGACTTAGTGACTAAACCATATTATTATGTTCAATTGTGTTAAATTATTATTGTGTTCAATAGTTTTGAAACAGTTA
>SJYQ01002977.1:999218-1061491 GCA_006410935.1 Redunca redunca
AATATATTTAAAAACATATATTTCAATAAAACAAAAACATATTAAAATAGAGTATTTCTAGTAAAGGGAAAATCCCAGTATGTAAATGATGTGATGAGATATAAATTTAACCAGTTAGCTTTTATGCATGCTGAACAACACATGTACCTGTTTCTTACCTTCATCCTTCTAGAAATAAAACAATATATCTATTGCTACATATTATAGGGTATATGGATCAGGTTTACCCAGAGGTGTATCAGACATTCTACCTATACCAACTGCTTATTACTCAGTATAAGATATAAACCCATGACACTTCAACTGAGAAGGTCAAGAATGAGTAGAAGTATACACCGTGTACCAAAAGGAAAGATGAGGGGATTGCCCTAATGGTCCAATGAGTAACATTTCGCCTTGCAAGGGAAGGGTTGCAGGTTTACTAAGATCCTACATGCCACAGAGGAACTAAGCCCATGCACCTCAACTACTGAGCCCTCATGTCACAGCTAGAGAGTCTGTGCTACAACTAAGACCCAACACAGTCAAATAAATAAATACTTTAAAAAAAGAAAGATGGGCATTGGATGTATCTGAGAGAGGGCCAGCAAAGGCAAGGAGGTATCTGTAAGCATCATGTGCTTGAGGAGCTCCTCATATAAGGATTTGTTTATGACCAATAAGACACTTCAAATGAGTGGTGGAAAAGCTGCATTGTTCAATAAGCCTTCAATAGTGTTGGAACAATTAACTATGCTCTTGAAAATAGAACTCTCCAATTCATACCAATGCTTACACAAAGCAGTTCCAAATATGGAACGCAGATACAAACACATATATACCCCTGTTGTTGAGCCTTGAACAACTCAGGTTTGAACTGTGTCGGTCCACTTAATGCAGATTTCATTTTCAGTAAATACTACAGTACTACATGATCTGTGGTTGAAGCTCCAGATGTGAAAGTGCAGATAAGAGGGGCTGACTATGGGCTTTGAGCTAATTTTGTTGTTCAAGGCCAGTCCTGGAACCAATCCCCCTCAGATATCAAGGAAAAAAGATAAAGGTAATACAAAGATTTTCAGTTATAGGGGAGGTATTAACACCTTTAACCCCCACATTTTTAAGGGTCAACTGTATATACAAACTGTATATACAAACGTGTATGTATGTACACCTATGTGTGTTTGCTGCTGCTGCTGCTGCTGCTAAGTTGCTTCAGTCGTGTCCGACTCTGTGTGACCCCATAGATGGCAGCCTACCAGGCTCCCCATCCCTGGGATTCTCCAGGCAAGAATACTGGAGTGGGTTGCCATTTCCTCCTCCAATGCATGAAAGTGAAAAGTCAAAGTGAAGTCGCTCAGTCGTGTCCGACTCTTAGCGACCCCATGGACTGCAGCCTACCAGGCTCCTCCGTCCATAGGATTTTCCAGGCAAGAGTACTGGAGTGGGGTGCCATTGCCTTCTCCAGTATAGGTATATATATACTGTTTCAAGCAATTGCAAAGTTGGGTGAAGAAGATCTTTTTAATGTTTTAAACTAATGGAAAAATGTGAGATTTTACATCATATTTACTATGTACTATTATAAGAAATATTAGGGCTTCCCAGGTGGTACAGTGGCAAAGAATATGTCTGGCAACACAGGAGAAACAGGAGACTCTGGTTCGACCTTGGGTTGGGGAAGATGCCCTGGAGGAGGAAATAGCAACCTACCCCAATGTTCTTGCCTTGAAAATCCCATGGACAGAGGAGCCTGGTGGGCTACACTAGTGTTTAAGCCTGAAGTATAGTAGTCTGAAAAAAATATCTGCAGGATATGTAAAAAATATATAAAAAATAGTATCTTGTGTATGAGTTTTTACAAATCAATAATATAATGAAATATTATAGAAATGTGGGCAATACATATATACATATATGCATTTAATATAAGATACAAAAATGACCTATAAACTGAAGGAAATTTTGTGGTAATAATGTGAATGCTTATTCAAACAGTAATTAGAAGGCTCTGTTTTCTGGTCTAAAAAGAACTACTATTTGCTGGCATGCAAGTAGCTTAGAAATTTTCATTCCATTATAAAATCTAGTAAAAAGCTGAATGGAGTGAATGAGCAACAACTCTTCTTAAATCCATGAGACAGGAGGGCACAGGGCAAATGACTGACTCTCAGATTAGAAAGAAACAGGTCAAATTCAGAGAATCACAAAAACCCATAAGCCCTCCACAGGAACTCGTGCCAGGGTAGGAAAACCTAAACTATAACTGATAAACTGCAGGAGAGGCTGTGTGGCCACGTCGGAGTCAAAAGCTCCAGGGAGTTTGGTCACTGGGGGCACCTGCAGATTTTTGAGTTTAATCTGTAGGACCTAAACTAGCTTCTCACACTAAATATCAGAGCAAAATCACTTATGCTTCTGGCAGACGGAGGGGAAAAGGAACAATTCTGAAACACCTCAGAGCTTTCTTTTTCCTCAAGCTAGTCTGCTCTCAGTTCAGTTGCTCAGTTGTGTCCGACTCTGCGACCCCATGAATCGCAGCACGCCAGGCCTCCCTGTCCATCACCAACTCCCAGAGTTCACGCAGACTCACTTCCATCGAGTCAGTGATGCCATCCAGCCATCTCATCCTCTGTCATCCCCTTCGCCTCCTACCCCCAATCCCTCCCAGCATCAGGGTCTTTTCCAATGAGTCAACTCTTTGCATGAGGTGGCCAAAGTATTGGAGTTTCAGCTTCAGCATCAGTCCTTCCAATGAACACCCAGGACTGATCTCCTTTAGGATGGACTGGCTGGATCTTAAGAGAACCTATTTTTACCAGAGATTAAAGTCTTGGGGTGTTTTCAAGGCCTAACCAATCTGGGGAAAGGGTAATACTCAGCTTTAGCCATAGTCATAGAAATGTAGACCCCTTCCCCTCTTCCCACATGCCCCCACCACATTAATATGTATAGCAGTTGCTTCTTCCTGGTACATCAGGTCCAATCATCAAGAAAATGTCACAAGGCATACTAAAAGATAGAAAAGACAATGTGAGGAGGCAGAGAGAGCAAGCATCAGGACTAGACTCAGACTTGTCAGGGCCGTTGGAATTATCAGACTGTAAATTAAAAAGAAAAATTATGAATATGCTAGGGGGTCTAAGGGATAATGTATGGATGCCAAAATAGATAGGCAATGGAAACAGAGAGATGGAAATCCTAACAAAGACCCAAAAAATAAATGCTAAATAACAAAACCCACCGTAACAGAAATGAAAATGTCTTCGATAGACACAGCTGAAGAATCTCTGAGTTTAAGTTTAAGGATATCTCAGTAGAAACTACCCAGACTGAATCATGAAGAGGAAAGAAAATTAAAAAGCAGATTATGCAAGAACTGTGGGGTTACTACAGAAGGTTTAACATACATATAATAAGAATACTGGAAGGAGAAGAAAGAGAGAAAGGAACAAAGAGATGTTTAAGGTACTATTGACTATGAATTTCCCCAAGTCAATGTCAGACAAGCAAGCCACAGATCCAGGAAGCTTGGAGAACACAAAGAAAGTTAAATGCTCAAAAAAATTGCACATAGGTTTCTTATACTCAAACTGCAGAAAACCAAACTTAAAAAAATCCTCAAAGAAGCCAGAGGGTAGATAGCTTTCCTGGGGGCTCATGTGGGAACAATCTGCCTGCAACATAGGGGACTTGGGTTTAATCCCTGGGTTAGAAAGATCCCCTGGAGAAGGAAGTGGCTACCCACTCTAGTATTCTTGCCTAGAGAATTCCACGGACAGAGGAGCCTGGTGGGCTACAGTCCATGGGGTCTCAAAGAGTTGGACGTGACTGAGCGACTAATACTTTCACTTTTCATACAGCGGCAAAGATAAGAATTACATCCAACTTCTCATAAACTATGCAATCAGTAAGAATGAAGTGATATATTTAAAGTGGTAAGACAAACAATATCCACCTAGAATTCTTAGCCTTGCAAAATTATCCTTCAAAACTGAAGATCATGAACAGGTAGAGCACAGTGGATTTTTAGGGTGGTGAAAATACTCTACTTCATACTATAATAATGAATACATGTCATTATTTGCTGTTGCTGTTAAGTCGTGCAGTCTTGTCTGACTCTTTGTGACTTTATGGATGCAGCCCCTCAGACTCCTCTTTAATGCGATATTCCCAAGAATACTGAAGTGAGTTTCCTTTTTCTTCTCCAGGGGATCTTCCCCATCCAGGGATTGAATCCACATCCCTTCCATTGGCAGGCAGATTCTTTACCACTGAGCCACTAGGGAGGTCCACATGTCATTATAGACTTGCCCAAACCCAAAGAAGCTACAACACCTAGAGTGAAT
This sequence comes from Redunca redunca, assembly GCA_006410935.1. Taxonomy (NCBI): domain Eukaryota; kingdom Metazoa; phylum Chordata; class Mammalia; order Artiodactyla; family Bovidae; genus Redunca; species Redunca redunca. Next base: position 1,003,547 of record SJYQ01002977.1, read on the forward strand.
CCTCTAGGTAAACTATGGTTCTTAGTGATTATAAGGTGTCAGTGTAGGCTCATTAACTGCAACAAATGTATCACTTTGGTGAAGAAGTTGATAATGGAGACTATACATGCATGGGGCAGGAGACATATAAGAACTGCCTATGTTTTCATCTTAATTTTCTGTGAACCTAAAATTGCTCTTAGATAATTGGCTTTCACATACATTGTGCATAGTATCAGTCCTTAATAATGAGTAAAACATGGAATTTAAAAGTTAAATTTATCTTTCATAAATTAGAAAAGGATGGTTTTAATTCCCTAGGTTTTTGTGTAATGAAGCAGATTTTACATTCTAACCATGAGGCATATTAATTATCTGTTCATTTCAACAGGGAACATTTAATAGCAAATACAATCCTTGGAGAGTTCATTTCAACCCTTCACTTATGAAACTAGTTATATGTGTGTATTACTGTGAATTTATTTGAGATTTTGCATTATATTTAATACCAGTATCCTTAAGGGATAAAATAACAGGACTGTCACATCTGTATTGTGATGAAAATAAACACATGGGAAATATAGAAGAGAAAAATCAGCAGAATGAAGCTTAATTGTGCCTCCTGGAAAGAAAAGCCCATTTTATAGGATGGTTGGACTAACTTATTTCTTCAGTTTATATATTTAAATCTGTGACAATGTGTATCATGTGAGAAAACATGGTATCATTAATGATCATTTGGGCTCTTAATATGAATAGTAAGACTGATATAGCCTCAGTTTCCTGTAGGAAAATCCCCGCTTAAAATCAAAGAGTTATTGTGGTGGCTGTCCCCTGACACTCAACAATCAGAGAAGAGGCTAAAACATCCTACCCTAACCATCTCTCTCATTTATTATGATTTGGTATCATGCCTAGAAAAAAGTTTCAATTTATTCCCAATTCTCCACCAGGTTGTGAAGTTACACTTGCAATTGAGAATATGTGCTCGAGTTTTACTGACGTTTACACACAGAAAGGACTCAACATGCCAGTATTGGTTGTCATGGTTTGATGAATAGAGGCAAAATGGCTTTTAAACGTTTACACTCTATTTCAGGTATTCAGTTGCATACAGAATACTGGTCTTAGTTCAGAATTATTCCCACCTGGCTGCCTTGAACATCACTCCTAATTTTTCTTCTACCTCTTTGGCCCTTTTCTCCTGAACACCCTTGCTAGCACCAAGTCATCTCTCTGGCTTCTTAAAATTGAAATGCTCTGAGTTCTTGGTCTTTCTTTTCTCCCTTTAGACTTTCATTAATTTACCTGGCTAAATATTTTCTATATGTTAACATCTCCCACATTTATCTCTTCAGATAGGTTGTCTCCTAGGAACATGAGGCTCTTACACGTAGCTAATTCCTTACTTTCTCTACTGTGATGTCAAATTGACATATATATGTTAACAAACCCAAACTTGAGTCCTAGATTTTACCTTCAAACCAGCTCCTCCCGTGCTCTGCCCACAACCAATAAATGAGAGCTAAGATTCAGCCAGATGCTTAAGAATTTTGTAAACATTTTTATTCAACACATTATCTTATACCCTACATCTAATCTCTCAGGTAAAGTTATTGCCTACATCTTCAAAGTACATTTAAATATTCTTTCTCAATACCCCCATTGCAACCATTCTGGTCCAAGGCACTATTAAATTTAACATTTTTAATTGCAGGATAACTGCTTTACAATGTTGTGCTGTTTTCTGCCATACAACAACGTGAATCATCCATAAATATACATATATCCTCTCCCAGCTGAGTCTCCCCAAGCAACTAATATTTTTGTCTGTACTATTAAAATAATCTCTTATTCTCTCTTCCCTTACTCCACAAAGCCAGAGAAATCCTGTTAAAGCAGAAATAATATCATTCCTTTGTTCAAAATACTCAAAAGGCTACTAATCGCCGTTATCCACTTATGCATAACAAATAATTTCAAAGCAGAGAGGCTGTAAAAAACTAACAATCATTTACTGTTGCCTCTCAAGAGCTCTGAGACCAGTGGGACTCAGCTGGGTTATTCTGACTTGGCATTTCTCCTACGACTGCCATCTGATGGGGGTTAGGGCAGACATATCTTGAAGTCTTCCTCATGTACAGGTTTGGTGCCTGAACTGGGATGACATAAATATCTGAAGACTCATCAGGCACATCTCTGACTCACTTATGAGATCTTTCCACATGGTCTCTCCAATATAGCAGCCTGAGGGTAGTTAGATTTCCTACACGGCAGTGGACTTTCTCTGGCATGGTGATCCCAAGTGGAAGTCGCATGCCCTTTAAGACCTATGCTCAGACGTCACATAGCATCATTTCCACCATGTCCCACTGGTGAAAATTAAAGGTGAGAGGTAGAGCCACCAGTCACATACTCTGTCTATGATAGTTTTTTGTTTGTTTGTTTTTACCACGTAAAGTTTCTTTTATTTTTGGAGAATATTGATCAAAGGGGATTATATCCTATTTAACAAGGAAATTGTATGTGAGTTAGCAATAGAAATATAATATGTTAAGTAGGTGAATGAAGAGGTGTGTAGAGACTGTAGAGAAGTTGACAGGATAAAAGGAGGAGGAGACAGAATGTTGGATTTTTGTGATCATGAGGTGAAGTCTCTTGGAAGCTCACTTGGACTGTTAACTCATGCTATTGACATCCCATTCTTCCATCTACTCCTGAGTTCTGTGTCATCCCTGACAGCTTCCCATATCATGCATCCGTATGTCTGAATTTTTGCCTCAGGCGTTACTCCCATGACATAGACATTTGCTCAAATTACACAAGGCTACTTAAGATGTTTGCTTAACTTACAACAAATAGCAGGGAGTTCAGGTGAAGGCGAGGGTATGATGATTTGAGAGAATAGCATTGAAAAATGTATATTATCATATGTGAAACAGATCACCAGTCCAGGTTCAATGCATGAGACAGGGTGCTCAGGGCTGGTGCACTGGGATGACCCAGAGGGATGGGATGGGGAGGGAGGTGGGAGGGGGGTTCAGGATGGGGAACACATGTACACCCATGGCTGATTCATGTCTATGATAGCTTTTACTCTGCAACTGTGATGGCTTTTCCATCTCCTCTGTACTCCTTTCCTCACTGATATCCTTCTAATTTACCACCTTGCTGGACCCTCCACCTGGAATGCTCTTCCTTTAGCTAGCCATCCAGCTGATTCATTGCTAATCTCTTTCATATACTTGCTTAAATGTCACCTTTCCAGTAACTCCTTATTTGAATAATCAATTTAAAATCCACTCTGCTCTCCAAAACTCATCTGCCTTCCTTGAGTTATTTCCCCATAGTCCTTTGGTATTCCTTATGGTATTCTCATGTTACATAAAAAATAACATGCTCATTTTATTTATGGTTGTCTCTACCCCATCAAAATCTGAGTTCTATCATCTCATGGATTTTTTGTCTTTTTTCTTTATTAATGTATAGACGAGCCTAAACAGTGCCAGCATATGACAAGTCTTCAGTAAATATTTGTTAAATGAATAGAGGCAGGAATGCAGTGATGACGAAACAATAAAGAATGAATGTGTAAAATTTATGGGCAATATTATAAAATAAAATGTATTAGGCTCTTTGGGGTTATGTTGCTGTTAAGTCACTTCAGTTGTGTCCGACTCTGTACGACCCCATAGACGGCAGCCCACCAGGCTCCCCCGTCCCTGGGATTCTCCAGGCAAGAACACTGGAGTGGGGTGCCATTTCCTCCTCCAATGCACGAAAGTGAAAAGTCAAAGTGAAGTCGTTCAGTCGTGTCCAACCCTCAGCGACCCCACGGACTGCAGCCTTCCAGGCTCATCCATCCATGGGATTTTCCAGGCAAGAGTACTGGAGTGGGGTGCCATTGCCTTCTCCACTGGGGTTATGTTCGTTGTACATAAAAGTGAATAAAAGCATTAAGTAAGAGAGAAGTTCCTGATATTAATATTGATTCCCTTTTCCGCCACGATGAATGATGTTTGGAAGATCTGGTTGCTAACATTGAACTACAAGGGTAAAGAAGCTGCCTACAGTGCAGGAGACCTGGGTTTGATTCCTGGGTTGGGAAGATTCCCTGGAGAAGGAAATGGCAACCCACTTCAGTATTCATGCCTGGAGAATCCTGTGGACAGAGATGCCTGGCAGGCTACTGTCCATGGGGTTGCAAGAGTCGGATGTGACTAAACCACCACCATGCTAACATTAGGTTTAAGTTCATTCAATGCCATCATAGGAGGGAGAAAATCGCTTGAGACCTCCAATGTTAAGGTTTCAATCCCTCACCTTCTGCCTGTTTGAACTCATCCTTCAGTTTGGGAATAAACCTGGGATAGTGCAAAAATTCATGATGAGGTGAGGAAAATGCAAGGCATTTTCTTCTTTCCATTGATGTCTCAGAGGAGTGAACTCCCAGGGAAGCCACAAGGGGAGCGGAACTTAATTTTTGTATTTTAAATTTCTGTTATTGACTATTTAAAAGTATGTGATTCTGAATCAGATAAAACAGCCTGTACTTCAACTCTGTAATTTTCTAGCCATATATTTTAAAAAAGTGCTTAAAGTTTCTTATCCTCAAAATTCCTGACTCATCCAGAAAACAGACAGTAATACTTAAATCAGGCAATATTGGGAGAATTAAATAAAATTGGATTTTATGATAAATGTATTATACTTAGAATAGCATCCAATACATAAGCATTTAATAATTATAAGAATCTTTTCTTATATTTATTTCTAATGGCAATGCACGTATAGAAAGAAATCTGTAACTTACTTCAAATAAGCATAAAAACTAAATTTAACAGAATAGCCCTACAAGAATGAAGTTCATTACGTTGGGCAAGAGTACATTAAGTATGAATCACATGGAAAACAACAATAATAAAACAGATGCAGTAAAACACCGACACAGATAAATGTGTTTGTCTTCCTGTATTGGACACAACTTTCCAATTTGAGAATACAACTCCTCTCTAGATTTCAGAATATTAAAAAATCTAGATGGAGCTTTTTAGCAGTTCAATGGGTACAGTTTCTGAGCTTTCGTTTGTTTGTGTGTGTGTGTGTGTGTTTTTCTTTTCTGTTTTTTAAACTCTCTAATATGAACAAAGCTAGTGGAGGTGATGGAATCCCAGTTGAGCTATTTCAAATCCTGAAAGATGATGCTGTGAAAGGGCTACACTCAACATGCCAGCAAATTTGGAAAACTCAGCAGTGGCCACAGGACTGGAAAAGGTCCGTTTTCATTCCAATCCCAAAGAAAGGCAATGCGAAAGAATGCTCAAACTACCTCACAATTGCACTCATCTCACATGCTAGTAAAGTAATGCTCAAAATTCTCCAAGCCAGGCTTCAGCATTACGTGAACTATGAACTTCCTGATGTTCAAGCTGGTTTTAGAAAAGGCAGTGGAACCAGAGATCAAATTGCCAACATCTGCTGGATCATGGAAAAAGCAAGAAAGTTCCAGAAAAACATCTATTTCTACTTTATTGACTATGCCAAAGCCTTTGACTCTGTGGATCACAATAAACTGGAAAATTCTGAAAGAGATGGGAATACCAGACCACCTGACCTGCCTCTTGAGAAATCTGTATGCAGGCCGGAAGCAACAGTTAGAACTGGACATGGAACAACAGACTGGTTCCAAATAGGATAAGGAGTAAGTCAGGGCTGTATACTGTCACCCTGCTTGTTTAACTTATATGCAGAGTACATCATGAGAAACGCTGGGCTGGAGGAAGCACAAGCTGGAATCAAGATTGCCAGGAAAAATGTCAATAACCTCAGATATGCAGATGACACCACCCTTATGGCAGAAAGTGAAGAGGAACTAAAAAGCCTCTTGATGAAAGTGAAAGAGGAGAGTGAAAAAGTTGGCTTAAAGCTCAACATTCAGAAAACGAAGATCATGGCATCCGGTCTCATCACTTCATGGAAAATAGATGGGGAAACAGTGGAAACAGTGTCAGACTTTATTTTTTTGGGCTCCACAATCACTGCAGATGGTGACTGTAGCCATGAAATTAAAAGACGCTTATTCCTTGGAAGGAAAGTTATGACCAACCTAGATAGTATATTCAAAAGCAGAGACATTACTTTGCCGACTAAGGTCCATTTAGTCAAGGCTATGGTTTTTCCTGTGAGAGCGGTATGGATGTGAGAGCGGGACTGTGAAAAAGGCTGATTGATGCTTTTGAACTGTGGTGTTGGAGAAGACTCTTGAGAATGCCTTGGACTGCAGGGAGATCCAACCAGTCCATTCTGAAGGAGATCAGCCCTGGGATTTCTTTGGAAGGACTGATGCTAAAGCTGAAAGTCCAGTACTTTGGCCACCTCATGAGAAGAGTTGACTCACTGGAAAAGACTCTGATGCTGGGAGGGATTGGGGGCAGGAGGAGAAGGGGAAGACAGAGGATGAGATGGCTGGATGGCATCACTGACTCGATGGACGTGAGTTTGAGTGAACTCCGAGAGTTGGTGATGGACAGGGAGGCCTGGCGTGCTGTGATTCATGGGGTCGCTAAGAGTCGGACACCACCGAGTGACTGAACTGAACTGAACTGAACTGAATACAACAGAAATAGTGCCAGAGAGAAAAGATTAAGTATTTCCAGTCAAAAAGCTACTTAATAGTAACCCGGGAACTAAAACTCAGAGATAATTTCAATTCAATCAACTGCTATGGACTGCGTGTCAAGTATGTGTCAGATATCTTAACAGGCACTGGGGATAAAATGATGAAGAAAACACATTTCTGGTTTTCCTAAATTTCAGTGGTTTGTTGCCTAACTTTGAAGAATAATACCATTTCCTGGAGAATTCACAATGCACATCAGCAGCTGTGACTTCTGAGAAGCCTACAATAAATAAATCTATCTGCTACCTATCACTGTCTTTCAAACTTACTTGACAATGAGACTCTTTTTCTGTGTAACATCTACAACAAATTTGCTACCTAACACATTTCTATCTAGTCATTCATTTTATCCTACCCTGTTTATTTCTTCTCCCCATGGGATGATTTTTACTTTAAAAAATTTTTAATAAGACATCTAACAGAATTTTGAAACCCCTGCCATCTGTGGGAACTGATGTTAGCCAGTAACGTGGGAAGAAAAGATGAAAAAGGAGTATAACCAAAGTTTCTTTACTTTCACAAAGAAAATAATGATTATGATGATTTTATATTCCTGCAAATCTCTTTATTACACATTAAAACTGTAAAATATGCTTTTCATATTTGACTTCTTAGTAGGCACTGATTTAAAGAATGGGTGTCTGTGTCAAAGGCACTTTGAAGACCACAAGCATGTGTTCTCTCCATCCATCTTCACAAGGTGATGTGAGGTAGATGAATGACTGGCATGAGACCACACAGCTACAAAGTGGTGGATCTGGAACTCAGCTCTGCTAATGAAGCAATTTAAGTAAGACAGATACACTGAATTCTGACTATTAATTTCACTATGGAAATAATCTCACAAAGTGCTAGGCTAAAGATTTATATTTGTATTATCTCTGAAAAAACAAAGCAAATTTGAAGTGAAATTTCAAAAACCAAAGGATCCAAATTATTTTCAAGTGTTTTAAGGGTCCCATTTCCAGTACTGTCATCTTCATGCAAACAATTAAATTGAGATTACAGATTATTCCCTTCAGTAAGGTTGATCTGAAGAGAGATTCTACTCAGAGACATTTGTCCCCAGTTGTTATACATTATTGTAAGAACTGCCTTAATGAAACAAGCTCTTTCCATATATATTTCTATCAGTAACAAGAATACAATAAATTTTTGTTGGAATGCAATGTTGTCCTTTCTGACATCAGCATCAAGAGGTCAAGGATGAATGTTACATGCTTTTATCTTCATATATAGCACTTCAGGGAAGTAACACTGATGAGTCTGCATGTTGAAAAGGTATCCCGTTTATGGGGGCTTCTCTGATGGCTCAGGGGGTAAATAATCTGCCTGAAATGCAGGAGACACAGGAGGTGCAGGTTCGACTCGTGTGTCAGGAACATCCCCTAGAGGAGGGCATGGCAATGCACTCCAGTATTCTTGACTGGGAAATTTCATGGAGAGAGGAGCCTGGTGGGCTACAGTCCATGGGGTCACAAGAGAGTCAGGCATGACTTAGCTGCTAAACAACAAATCCCACTTTAGAGTCTAGTTGTTTCCTTTTCCTGATAAACTGAATTTACCTAAGTATTTTTGAGATCAATTTGCAATGAAAACTTTTAGAACTATATCATTCATAATTTCTTGTCTCTTTCTCAAAGCAATGTATCACCTACATAATGCCCATTATTTGATTTGTGCTTAATAATTGGAGAGTAGCTCAGCCATAAAGAAAGGATGAAATAATGCCATTTGCAGCAAGTGGGGGCTTACCAGGTGGCTCAGTGGTAAAGAATCCACCTGCAAATGCAGGAGATGCAGGTTCAATCCCTGGGTCAGGAAGATCCCCTGGAGAAGGAAATGCAATCCCTTCCAGTATCCTCGCCTGGGAAGATCCATGGACAGAGGAGTCTGGCAGGCTATTGTACATGAAGTCGCAAAGAGCTGGACATGACTTAGGGACTGAGCATGGACACACACAGATGCAACCAGAGATTATCATACTAAGTGAAGTAATCAGAAAGAGAAAGACAAATACCATATGATATCACTTATATGTAGAATCTAAGGTACAGCACAAATGAACCAATCTACAAAATAGATACAGACTCATAAACATAGAGAGGAAACCTGTGGGTACCCAGGGGGAGCAGGGTCGGGGAGGGAATTGAATAGGAGGTCCGGTATAGCAGATATAAGCTATTACATAAGGAATGGATAAGTAATGTCCACTGTTTAGTGCAGTGAACTATATTTAGTACGTTATGATAAACCATAATGGAAAAGAATATTAAAGAAGAATGCCAATATATGTATAACTGAATCACAGCAGAAATTAACATTGTAAATCAACTGTACTTCAATAAAAATAAATCAAAAAATTGAAGAGTTATTATTACTATGAAGCACATAAAATATAATAATAGTAAAAAAAAAAAAAGTGTGAAAAGTAGACTTCTAGATAGAATTAGCATTCTTAGTCTAGCATCCCAATTTGCACACTGTTCATTTTTCTGTCATATGACCTGTGAATTTTGTTACTTTGGTGTGTTCACTTCTCTTGTCTCTCAGAATGTACGTAATCACTATGATTCCTTCTAAGTAAACATACTATCTTTTACCTCTGTATCTCTCTGATTGCACTCTATACATGTGTATTGTACAAATTAATGAAAATAAATAAGGCATGTTTGTTCTTTTTTTTTTAAGGTAGCATCCAAAAAAGGAGATTAGTCAATTAAAATGCATGATGTTTAAATGATATAAGAACACGGTCAGCTTGGGCTTCCTCACAGTATAGCAACCTTGCAATATCTACTTGTCATATGACAGCTGGTTTACCCAGAGCAAGCATTCCAAACAAGAGGAAATGGGAGCTGATACGCTCTTGGAATTGGCACAGTGTCACTTCTACTATAGTTTCTGACTCAACAGTCACAGGGCAAACCCAGGTTCAAGGAGAGAGGAAATAAACTCCACCTTTCAATGCAGAGAGTAAGAAAGAAGCTGCTGCCATCATTAGTTTCCCACAGACAATTTAACATGTACCTCACTAATGAAATTCTCCCAGTTTGACTTGACAATTAATGAAAAATGTTTAAAAGGAAAAGCAAACAAAACACTGCACAGTAGTCATAATTACGTATTCATTTGCATTCTTGTTCTTGATCACTACATATATAAGAAACAATCTATCAAGGAAATAAACCATCTCTGTAATTGTTTTCTGAGATGAGAATCAATGAGTTTACACTTAGTCACAAAACAAATTCACTGCTTTTTCTTGCAGTTAATTAAACACCAATTTGTGGAGAGAAAATTGCAGACAAAGGATTCTGAGCAGCATCCATGACTCATTATTAATAAAAAAGTTGAGACAGGACCTGTGACTCGTTTGTGATGACTGAAAGTAGATAGCTACTCCTCCTCATAAAACTATAAGATTACCTTGCTAAGCATTTATTTCAGGGTCTGGGAAAGAATGTTCTTATAACATAGGTCTGTATGTAGAGCAGAATAACCGCCTTGAATACTCATTGAAAGGAGGGATAAATACAGAAAAATCTATGTCAAATGAATCTATTCTTAACTCTAAAATATGTTATCATATTTCACTCTTTACAAAATAGAACTCATAATTCAGTGTTGCTTTCTGAATGTCAAAAGTGTCGGGGAATAAATCATGTAACAGAAAAATCCTAAGAGACCATCTAAGTTGTTTTGGCTTTTGGGTGGATAAAGTTGAGAAGAGAGGCATAATAGGAGAGGTGCTTACCTTTACTGGAACCACAGGATAAATGCTAACTGGTAATAGGTGAGTTAAATAAGAGGCCCTTCACCATGAAATGTTATTCTAACTTTAAAAAAGAAATTTATAAAATAAAAATAGACTTACAGGTATAGAAAACAGATGTGGCTGCTAAAGGGGTGGGAGTGTGGAGGAGGGAAGGATTAACAGTTTGATTAGCAGATGCAAACTAATATATATAGGATGGATGGACAACAGGGTCCTGCTGTGTAGCATAGGAAGCTATACTCTATGCCCTGTGATATGAAAAGAATATATATATGCATAACTGAGTCATTTTTCTATAGAGCAGAAATTAAACACAACACTAAATCAATTATACTTCAATAAAATTAAAAAAAAGTTTATAGAACTCACAGTCCTACTGCACTTGTAAAAAATAAGTATTTTGAAATATACACCAGAATAATATGCTGGAAATAGATGGAAATAAACCACCAATTTTTGAACACTACATTGCTTTATGTAGTTATGAAGGCCAAAGATTGTGCAGTAAAATTATGTTGATGCAGAAATTTGCTTTATAGATCAAACTTCTATCAATAAGCAAAAGGACAGGACAGTCTGCAATTTGCCTATGAACTCCACTAAAACAAACTGAGGAGCTGTACATGAACTACTGGGGATCAAACTTTTGTGTGGGTTTTCATGAAACATAAAATAGCATTAATGAGTTTTACAGAACCAAGCATGAAGATAGAAGAGGCATCTGAGGGAACCACTATATTTACTTATTCTATTGTTTAGCCTATGAGTGAACTCTTAACACCAGAAAACATTCTATGTCTACACAAAAATTGCTAATAGTTTTGGCTGCATATGTATGGATATTTACATATTCATATACTAACTATACACTTGTACCTATTGACAGTCTGTAAATTTTATATACTTTATTCTGCTGCTGCTGCTGCTGCTAAGTCGCTTCAGTCATGTCCAACTCTGTGTGACCCCAAAGACAGCAGCCCACCAGGCTCCTCCATCCCTGGGATTCTCAGGCAAGAACACTGGAGTGGGTTACCATTTCCTTCTCCAATGCATGAAAGTGAAAAGTGAAAGTGAAGTTGCTTAGTCGTGTGGGACTCTTAGCGACCCCATGGACTGCAGCCCACCAGGCTCCTCCGTCCATGGGATTTTCCAGGCAAGAGTTTTGGAGTGGGGTGCCATTGCCTTCTCCCATACTTTTTTCTAGGGATTGTCAAATTCAACTGGTCTGCAGGTCAAATTCAATCCACCTCCTGGTTTCACAAAGTTTTATTAGAATACAAACACACATTGACGTATGTATGCTCTGTGGTCCCTTAGTGCTACAATGGCTGAATTAAGGCGTTATGAGAGAGAACACCACATACCCAAAACCTGAAACACAGACATCATCTGATCCTTTATGGAAAAAAGTTATCAATTCCTGGTTTATTCCACAGGTTAAATATGGGACCCTCAACAAATCCTAATATTTATTGAATGCATACTTTGTGCCAAAAATTCAACTTATCTGGAAGGTCAGGGTTCTATTATTAACAACCTTATCAGAAAACACATAGAATGCCACAGAAATAATTAGACAGAGGATAGAATGATGGTTGTTCTGAAGAAGAAAATCATGTCAAGTAAATACTAGTATCCTAGTTTTGTAACTGATTAGGCCTGTAGCACAATCCTTGGTAAATGACTTTACTAGAAAAATTAGTTGTATTCAAATACAAATGATTACAGCTGAGGTCAATGCATGAAAAATAACATGGAAAAAATATTGTACGGCAGTGTACCTTCCTCAGCTTCAACTCAACGTGTCTGAAGAACTTCTCATTTTACTTTTTATTTTGACTTAGTTATTTCAATGACAGAGCCCCAACCTCCAAGTAATGAACCTTCAGCCGTGTTGGCCTCTTGTTCTGCCCTGACTCTTCCATCATGCTGCTGCTGCTGCTGCTAAGTCGCTTCAGTCATGTCCGACTCTGTGCAACCCTACAGACGGCAGCCCACCACGCTCCCCTGTCCCTGGGATTCTCCAGGCAAGAACACTGGAGTGGATTGCCATTTCCTTCTCCAATGCATGAAAGTGAAATATGAAAGTGAAGTTGTTCAGTCGTGTCCGACTCTTAGCAACCCCATGAACTTCAGCCCATCAGGCTCCTCCATCCATGGGATTTTCCAGGCAAGAGTATTGGAGTGAGGGGCCATTGCCTTCTCTGCACTACTCCATCATATTATCCACTAAATTTGACGACTCTTGCTTCATTCATTTATTAAGGTCTCTCATACCCATCACTCTCCTGTCTTTTCTGTTTTTCTGGTCCATATCCTACAGCCCTTTGAATGGAGTTGTTTGGAGGTTGTCTCCCTTTTGGATCCCCCATACATAGAGACTGGTGGTCTCTTAAGGAATATACTCCAGGAATACATTAGTCATTCCTTTCCTCCTAGTTTTATACAAACTAGAATCTGGACTTAGCTTGGCTTTACAACAAAACAGTGATCTCTGATCAAGAAATTCTTCCCTCATTTTCTCTTTCATTTTAGGAAGCCCTGTTTGCCGTGTATGAATAAAATGGTTTTCTAAAGAATCTTTACTATTTACTATTTTGTTCTCAAGTTTCATTCATCTCCTTCTTCCTTTTGTTATTATCCATAGGAATTTATGGCTGTCTAAACTACCCTGATTTTCCCCTGTGATGAAGGACCCCTCCTACCAACATCTGAATTCTGCACAGTATCTATTAGAGTGTATGACTAAATAAAGGCTCAATGATTATTTGCAGCTTTATGCTGTGGTTGACTTGCCATAAAGAACAATTATTTCCTAGTGACATGTATTGCTCCCAGAGCAAGAGGTAAGAATTACATTTGAGCAATCATGGACCTAAACACAAATGGTAAACAAGTTTGTCAGATGCTGAACAATAAAAGTGAACGCCATTTAGTCACAGTTTTACTTTTTCAGCTAACCCAGGTTTTAGGATCCAAAGGCAGTTGTAACACTATATTGCAGATTTGACTCTGTGCACAATGACCAACAGAAAGCAATGCCATAGCTGTTCAATTTAACAGTGTCATCTTTGATGGTAGTTAACATAAAAAGTGAATTAGCTTTTAAAGAGACAGCATCCAGGGCATCTGATTTTCAATATATATATATTTTTCTTTTTAAACTCTAAGATCATTAAATAATTGGGTTGCTCAATTTTTAAAAAATAAAAAAATGACATATTAACTTTGTTTATAATGAGAGCAGATGACACTATGAAGTCTCATCAATACAGTTAAAGGAAATTTTCACCTTTGCTACAGTTTTTACCACACTGGCTCATCTTTTAGTAAAGTTTAAAATAGCTTAACAAAGAATAATATTTAACATTTTCGTTATTTGAACATACATTTTCAGGACTGGATTATAATGATAGCATTTCCAATGAATTTTCCAAATAAGTTATAGATGCTAATGCAAAAGTAATGATTACTTGGGTAAAAATAAGTGAATAAATAAAAACTAACATTGCAAATTCAGTGGGAAAAAAAGAATAATAGAAACCCGCACTTAAATTTCACCTGATAGTGGATTATGTAACACCTATGGGTACACAGCTATACACAAACAAAAAAACCCCCGACAATTCATGTTAGGTATGTGTGTGTGTTGTGTTCAATCACTAAGTCTTATCAGACTCTTTGTGACCCCATGGATTGCAGCATTCCAGGCTTCCCTATCCTTCACTATCCCTCGGAGTTTGCTCAAATTCTTGTCCACTGAGGCAGACTCAGGATCTAATTAACATGCTTTCAGGGAACTGAAGATAATATTCCCTTATTTAATAGAGTTAAATTAACTTCTTTACATAATATGATAAAAATTCTCTTTCTAGTACTCAGATTTTAATGAAATGCAGATCACTGCTAATCTTCATGTTAAATAACATCTGGGATTGTTCTTTAGCTGAGTAAATTGGGTTAAAATATTGCATTTTTATTCCTAGCTTAATAGCTTAAAGAAGTTTTAAACATTTAATTATTAACAATGGCATGAAAGAATTGGAGTGATTACTTAGATGGTTTAAGGATTTAAAAGTTCTCTCTTCTGAGTCAAGTTCGTATTGAGCATAAACTAGGTCTAACTAGCCCTCCCCAAATTCAGCCAGTGTTCGACTTTGCTTGAAAGAAACTATAGTAACACAGCATACATTAAATGTAGCATTATTTGAGGAAATAATTCACATAGTAATATAAGTTTTGTAGGAAAAATATCAACTGATTGGTGTTAGGGTTAATAAATTCACTTTTTAAAAGTAACAGATCTAGCCTAATGATTCACTCATTCAACAAATACTTGCTATATACCTGTCCTGTGGAGTTCACTGTTTTAGGCACTGGAAAGAGAGCACTAAACTGGTTCTCAAAATGCTTATGTTCTACCAGAAGCAAAGACACATGCACGAATACAGATTTTTTTTTTTTAACACAAATGATTATTTAAAAATAAATGAATTAAAAGAGTTATATACTGATTGGTGGTGGAGGCAATGTATGTTGGTAAATGTTTAGTAACCAGCTCTCAAAAAACAAAAATCAGACAAAGCCCTCAGTTGTAGTATTTGCTGTTTTCAGTGGGGTAAATTATCCCAAACATGATTTCAAGCTACAAGGTAACACTCTTGAGTATCAAGTTGGAAAGAGATGTGTATCATCAGTCCTAGTGAACTGTCCTGGGAAAGCCCAGCATAGTGTGATGAAGCTACTTCAGACTCAATAGCCCTCTCTCAAAAAGTGACATTTAAAGCTTTTTTTTTTCTTTTTCTTTTTTAATGCTCTGAAAACATTGTCTTTTTTCCTCTTTATTTTTATTTCAAATTTTTTAATTGGAGGGTAATTGCTTTACAATGTTATGTTGCTTTGACTAAACAGAAGAAAAGACATGTGTTGAGCTACAGGAGCTTCATTCCAAGCAGAGAAAACAGCTAGTGTCAAGTCCCAAAGCCAGTCCACGCTCCAAGGGATGGCAAAACAAAAAGAAGGCCAATGAGTCTGGACTGTAAGGAGCAAAGGAAAGACACAGCCAAAGCCTTTATGTTGAGCCTCATAATGTAGGGTAAGAAATGCAGTTGTGAAGTATTTGGAAAATCTCCATCATATTGTCTTGATTAAAACTCTTGTGCTCTCATGCTATACTGTCTACAGTTATAGTCAGAAAGAGGGAGGGAGAGATCTTGGCTGTTTGATGACAGAAGGAATATGAGAAAATGTTTGGGAATTAGGCTGAATAAAAGTTTGACATTTATAACTATCACCATAATATTCCTAATTCTGCTGTCCCACTTAACACAAAATTTGTTTCAGGCAAAATTTATTGTTTCTGCTTTTATTTTTTATAGCAGAGTTCTACTATCTTTCATGTTATCACTACTGTCATTTCTAAAAAGTGATTTGATCATATCAAAATGACATAATCTAAAATGACTTCCTGAGAGCTTGACCTAAGAGATTACATATAAAACAAATGTTCTTTTAAATTGTGGCTATGGTAGCTCATAACAGCAGGCATTAGATGCTACGGACATAATGTCTGGCAAATAAAATGTTATGGATTCCAAGGGAACTGTAGTTATTTCTAACTCTATTCAAAACTGTTCTGTAACTCTAGATAGAATTTCCCTGAGATATAGAAAAGCACAGATGGTATTAATGTTTATTAGACCCACAAAGTTTGCTTTTCAAAAATGTATCTGAAACACACTGAAGTTTTGCCAATTGAGCCAGAAGAGGAAGGTCAGAAACAACAATGCAAGTAGACTTGCACTGTGGGTGGGAGAAAACAAAAACATTTCTATTAACAAAGTCGAAGGGTGAAAGTTTGTTAACAAAACAGGAAGCATTAATTTATTGGGGGCTAAATGATCAACTCAGTTACATATTGTGTTTATGAATTCAATGGACTGATGCAGAGATTGTCAGATTGAAAGCAGAATAGCAAGGTGCTACACCTTCCCTTGAGTTTATAGTCTAGTGGAGAAAACCCGTGAATAAACAAACAAGGAAACAAAAATCCCAGCAAATGTGGTCACTTCTCAGTAGAAGTGTGACAGTGTGTGACAGAAGCACAGAGGAGGAGCAGTAACTGAGGTTTGAGAAAGACCACAGCAAGAGGAGATCAACCCTTCACTGAAATCCGAAGAGGAATTTGCCACTAAGAGGGTGGAAGAAGCAGTCCCACATAAACCCGTGAGAGTTTCAGGATGGTCAAGATAGAAACTACTTGCGAGAATAAAGAGGAATGATGTTTATGGAGTTTAAAAATAATTTGGATTTGCACTGTTTGCCTCGTTAAGAGTCTGAGTTTTATCTTTCTTGGCTTTGAGGATTAAGCAGAAGCCTTTTCTTTTTAACAACGGTTTCCTTCAAAAGAGCCTAAGTTGAACAATTTTGAAATAGTGCAGCTTTTAAAAAATAAATGAGCAGAACACAATCTCAGTATGAAGAGTCTCACATACTTGTGTAACCAAATAACACTGCCCAAACCAGAAAATTAACGCTGGCACAATACTGGTAGCTAGACTACAGATGTGACGCAGAGGTCATCAGCTTTTGCTAGCCCTATTTCATCTCTCTGTACAGTGCTACACAATGCTATCAGATATACAGACAACTGTCACTGCAATCAGGATACAAAACTGTTCCATCACCATAAAGAAACTCCCTCATGTTATTCCTTAATAGTCACACTCTCCATCATAACCCTTAGCGATCACTGATTTGTCCTCCGTCATCACAACTCATCACTTTCAGACTTCTCTATAAATGGAATCATATAGTAGGCAATCCTCTGTGATTGGCCTCTTATCCTCTTATCATACGGTCTTGAGGTATATCCAAGCTGTGTGTCTCCATAGTTCCTTTTTTATTGCTAACAAGTATTCTGTTGTACTGATGTACCATGGTGTGTCTATCCATTTAATTATTAAAGGAAAACTGGACTGTGCTACTTTAAGGCAGCTATGAATGTCTGTGTACAGGTTTTTATATTTACACATGAACATAACTTTTAACTTCTTTGAGATAAATATCCAAGAATGTGATTGCTGCTTCATATGGTAAGTGTATAGTTAACTTTATAAAAGACTACTATTTTTTCAGAATGGAGACACTGATTTATAGTTTCAGCAGCAAGGTAGAGAAGATCTCACTGTCCTTCATCCTTGCCAGCACTTGTTATTGTCAATATGTTCTCCTATTCTAATGAATGTGGAGTAGTATGTTACTGTATGTTATCCACAAGATGGCGGAGTGGAAGGATGTGCACTCATCTTCTCTTGTGAGAACTCCGAAATTGCAACCAATGAACCATCGACAGGACAACGCTGGATCCCACCAAAAAAAGATACGCCACATCCAAGGGCAAAGGAGAAGCCCCAAGAAGACAGGAGGAGGGGCGAAATCACGTTTAGAATCAAACCCCATAATCGCCAGGGATGCTCAGAGGGCTCATACAAACCTTGTGAGCACCAGGACCCAGGAGAAAGGAGCAATGACCCCACAAGAGACTGAGCCAGACTCGCCGGTGAGTGTCCAGACGCCTCCGGCAGGTGCAGGGGTGGACAGTGACATCCCGTGGGATCAGGGGCACTGGATACAACAGTCCTGGCATAAGCCCTTTTGGACGAGGTCACCATTACCCCCACCATAGTTTGGCCTCAGGCCAAAATGCAGAGAGGGAACACACCCCTAACCATCAAAAGAAAGTTAAAGATTTACTGAGCACGCCCCGCCTATCAGAGCAAGACCCAGATTCCCCCACAGCTCGTCCCTCTCGTCAGAAGCTTCCACAAGCCTCTTATCCTTATCCATCAGAGGGCAGACAGAATGTAAACCACAATTACGGAAAACTAACCAAACTGATCACCTGGATCACAGCCTTGTCTAACTCAATGAAACTATGAGGCATGCCATGTAGGGCCACCCAAGAAGGATAGGTCATTGTGGAGAGTTCTGACAGAACGTGGTCCCACTGGAGAAGGCAATGGCAAACCACTTCAGTATTCTTGCCTTGAGAACCCCATGAACAGTATGAAAAGGCAAAAAGATAGGACACTGAAAGATGAACTCCCCAGGTTTGTAGGTGCCCAATATGCTACTGGAGAAGAGTGGAAATATAGCTTCAGAAAGAATGAAGAGGCTGAGCCAAAATGAAAACAATGCTCACTTTGGTTGTGATAGGCGATGGAAGTAAAGTCCAATGCTGTAAAGAACAATATTGCATAGGAACCTGGAATGTTAGGCCCATGAATCAAGGTAAATTGGAAGTGGTCAAACAGGAGATGGCAAGAGGGAACATCAACATTTTTAGCAATCAGTGAACTGAAATTCACCGGAATGGGCAAATTTAATTCAGATGACCATTTTATCTACTACTGAGTGAAAGAATCCCTTAGAGAAACGGACTCGCCCCCATAGTCAACAAGAGAGCCCAAAATGCAGTGCTTGGGTGCAATCTCAAAAATGACACAATGATCTCTGTTTATTTCCAAGGCAAACAATTCAGTATCACAGTAATCCAAGTCTATTCCCCAACCACTAATGCCAAAGAAGCTGAATGGTTCTATGAAGACCTACAAGACCTTCTAGAACTAACACCAGAAAAGAGATCTCATTTTCATCATAGGGGACTGGATGACAAAAGTTGGAAGTCAAGAGATAATTGGAGTAACCCAGTATGGCCTTGGAGTACAAAATGAAGCAGGGCAAAGGCTAACAGAGTTTTGCCAAGAGAACACACTGGTTATAGCAAACACCCTCTTCCAACAACACAAGAGAAGACTCTACACATGGACATCACCAGATGGTCAACACTGATTTCAGATTGATTATATTCTTTGCAACCAAAGATGGAGAAGCTCTATACAGTCAGCAAAAACAAGACTGGGAGCTGACTGTGGCTCAGATCATGAACTCCTTATTTCAAAATTCAGACTTAAATTGGAGAAATTAGGGAAAACCACTAGATCATTCAGGTATGGCCTAAATCAAACCCCTTAAGACTGTACAGTGGAAGTGACAAAGAGATTCAAGAGATCATATCTGATAGACAGAATACCTGAAGAAGTATGGCCAGAGGTTCATAACATTGTATAGGAGGTGGTGATCAAAATCATCCCCAAGAAAAAGAAATGCAAAGAGGTAAAATGGTTGAATGATGAGGCCTTACAAATAGCTGAGAAAAGAGTAGCAGTGAAAGGCAAAGGAAAAAAGGAAAGATATACCCATCTGAATGCAGAGTTCCAAAGAATAGCAGAGAGAGATAAGAAAGTCTTCCTCAGTGATCAATGCAAAGAAATAAAGGAAAACAATAGAATGGAAGAGCCAAGAGCTCTTCCAGAAAATTAGAGACACCAAGGGAACATTTCATGCAAAGATGGGCTCAATAAAGGACAGAAACATTATGGACCTAACAGAAGCAGAATAGATTAAGATGAGGTGGCAAGAATATGCAGAGGAAAGATCTTCATGACCCAGATAACCACAATGGTGTGATCACTCACCTAGAGCCAGACATCCTGGAGTGTGAAGTCAAGTGGGCCTGGGAAGCATACCTACGAACAAAACTAGTGGAGGTGATGGAATTCCAGCTGAGCTATTTCAAATCCTAAAAGATGATGCTGTGAAAGTGCTGTACTCAATATGCCAGCAAATTTGGAAAACTCAGCAGTGGCCACAGGACTGAAAAGGTCAGTTTTCATTCCAGTCCCAAAGAAAGGTAATGTCAAAGAATGCTCAAACTACTGCACAACTGCACTCATCTCACATGCTAGCAAAGTCATGCTCAAAATTCTCCAAGCTAGGCTTCTACAATATGTGAACCGAGAACTTCCTGATATTCAAGATGGATTTAGAAAAGGCAGAGGAACCAAAGATCAAGTTGCCAACATCCACTGGATCATAGAAAAAGCAACAGAATTCCAGAAAAATCATTTACTTCTGCTTCATTGACTATGCTAAACCTTTGACTCTGTGGATCACAACAAACTGGAAAATTCTGAAAGAGATGGGAATACCAGATCACCTTACCTGCCTCCTGAGAAATCCATGCAGGTCAAGAAGCAACAGTTAGAATGGGACATAGAACAATAGAGTGTTTCTAAATTGGGAAAAGAGTACATCTAACGTGTATACTGTCACCTTCATTATTTAACTTAAATGCAGAGTACTTCATGTGAAATGCCAGTCTAGATGAAGTAAAAGCTGGAATCAAGATTTCCGGGAGAAAAAGCAATAACCTCAGATATGCAGATGTCACCACTCTTATGGCAGAAAGTGAATTAGAGACTCTTGATGAAGGTGAAAGAGGAAAGTGAAAAAGCTGGCATAAAACTCAACGTTCAAAAAGCTAAGATTATGGCGTCTGGTCCTCTTCATTGCAAAAATCTGGAGAAAAAATGTAAACAGTGACACACCTTATCTTATTGGGCTCAAAAATCATTGCAGATGGTGGCTGCAGCCATGAAATTAAATGACAGTTGCTCTTTGGAAGAAAAGCTATGACCAACCTAGACAGCATAT
Organism: Redunca redunca; assembly: GCA_006410935.1. Classification (NCBI taxonomy): domain Eukaryota; kingdom Metazoa; phylum Chordata; class Mammalia; order Artiodactyla; family Bovidae; genus Redunca; species Redunca redunca. The sequence continues at coordinate 1,024,540 of SJYQ01002977.1, forward strand.
TAAAAAGCATAGACATTACTGACAAAGGTCTGTCTAGTCAAAGCTATGGTTTTACCATCAGTCACGTATGGATGTAAGAGTTGGAGTATAAAAAAAGCTGAGCGCTGAAAAATTGATGCTTTTGAACTGTGGGGTTAGAGAAGACTCTTGAGAGTCCCTTGGACAGCAAGGAGATCAAGCTAGTTAATCACAAAGGAAATTAACCTTGAATATTCACTGGAAGGACAGATGCTGAAGCTCTAATACTTTGGCCATCTGATTCAAAGAACTGACTCATTGGAAAAGACCCTGATGCTGGGAAAGACTGAAGGCAGGAAGAGAAAGGGATGACTGAGGGTGAGATGGTTGGATGCATCACTGACTTGATGGACATGTTTAAGCAAGCTGTTTGAGTTGGCAATGGACAGGGAAGCCTGGCACACTGCAGTCCATGGGGTCACAAAGAGTAGGACATGACCGAATGACTGAACTGAACTGATGTTACTATAGTTTAATTTGCATTTCCCTAATGGCTAACGATTGTGCATCGGAAACCTTTAAACATAGGAAAATGATGTCAACATATAATGGCTAAGTAATGTGGGGAACGATCCAGAGGATAGAATGAAATTTTGCAGGGATGGATGGCTAAGGGAAAACTGAGAATAGGGGATGGGAGACAAGCTGGATGTTCAGATGATGTCCAGTATGAGACAAATTTTACCTAAAATAAAGCAGTGACAAAGGGCAGGAAAGGGAAAGATCTGATTTGAGAAGCATTAGAAAGTAGAATCAAAAGGATTTATGCGAATGAATAAAGAAAGCAGTCAATGATAATTCTAAGATTTTAAATTATAAATAGTGAATAGATATTAAATAAACATACTTAAAATAATGGAGAGAACAGTTTGGAGGGAGAAGAAAATTTAGAGATTTATTTTTGGGGCCATATTAAAATTGAATTATTTATAGAGCATGCTAAAATATCTGGCTAAGTGAGTGGTGAGAAATATGATTCAAAGTGATCACTTTGTATGACTAAGAAACAAAGATCTGTTGTATTAAGTGCAATATTTTTCTCAAAATTATTTTCAGACTGTTTTTAGGAACACTGCTGGTAATTAACCTCTGATCCATAGACTAATTCACCCTGAAAGTAAGACAAAATCCAAAGCCATTTTAACTTTTAGAAACTAATGTGAACAATTCTTTGGAAGAAAACTGTTATATGACAATAGCTGAAGGGGAATTAGAAAGCCAGTAATGATTGAAGAGTTTCCCGAGAGTTACCGAAGCCTGGGTACTCTGTCAAAAGAATGGATGACATTTGTTTTTCTGCTCACTGTGTACTTCATCATGGGCTTGAGAAATCATCAAAGACCACCAATATAACAAATCAAATCTCAAAACCTATAGCCACCAACTGCTGCATTTTTGTTTTTTCATTGTAAGATAATGAATATATATACATATATGCATATATATAATATAGTTCTATGAAATTCTATCACATAATATATATTACATACAAAAAATAATCACATTACTGCTTCCCCTATGGCTCAGTGGTAAAGAATCTGCCTATAATGCAGGAAATGCAGGCTTGATCCCTTGGTTGGGAAGATCCCCTGGAGAAGGAAATGGCAACCTACTCTAGTATTCTTGCCTGGGGAATCCAATGAACAGAGGACCCTAGTGGGCTATAGTCCATGGGGGTCTCAAAGAGTTGGACACATCTTAATGACTAGCAGCAACAAATCACAAAGCATACCTCAGTATGGCATAAGCCCTCTTGGAGGAGATCGCCATTAACCCAACATAGAGCCACCAGAACTTACACAGGGCTGAGGAAACAGCCTCTTGAAGGGCACAAACAAAACCTTTTGCACACCAGAACCCAGGAAAATGGAGCGTTGACCATAAGAGACTGACCCAGAGCTGGCTGTGAGTGTCCAGGAGTCTCCAGCAAAGGCATGGGTTGGCAGTGGCCTGGTTCAGGGTTGGGGGCAAACATCCAGTCCCATCACTTCATGGCAAATAGATAGGGAAACAATGGAAACAGTGAGAAACTTTATTTTGGGGGGCCCCAAACTCACTGCAGATGGTGACTGCAGCCATGAAATTAAAAGACACTTGCTCCTTAGAAGAAAAGCTATGACCAACTTAGACAGCATATTAAAAAGCAGCAACAGTACTTTGTCAACAAAGGTCCGTCTAAGTCAAAGCTATGGCTTTTCCAGTAGTCCTGTATGGATGTGAGAGTTGGACTATAAAGAAAGCTGAATGCCAAAAAATTGATGCTTTAGAACTGTGGTGTTGGAGAAGACTCTTGAGGGTCCCTTGGACTGTAGGAAGATCCAACCAGTCTATCCTAAAGGAAATCAGTCCTGAATATTCATTGGAAAGACTGATGCTGAAGCTCCAATACTTTGGTCACCTGATGCAAACAACTGATTCATTGGAAAAGACCCTGATGCTGGGAAAGATTGAAATTGGGAGGAAAAGGGAACAACAGGGGATGAGATGGTTGGATGACATCACTGACTGGATGGACATGAGCTTGAGCAAGTTCCGGGAGTTGGTGATGGACAGGGAAGCCTGGTGTGCTGCAGTCCATGGGGTAACAAAGAGTCGGACATGACTAAGTGACTGAACTGAACTTAATTGAAACAGTAGATAAGCCATGAAGAAAAATGTTTAACATATCATTTCATCTGATTCTCCTAACAACCCTCTCTTGCGGCTTGGTAGGAAAAGTAATATCCCCATTTTAAAGATTAAGAAGATCCTGTAAACCATGAAGAATGTACATGACATTGGGTATGGAAGACATTTTTTCTTCCTCCCAGTAGTTTAACTTCCTTTTTTCTATAATAGCCTGAGAAATGCAATCTTTCGTCAGAACTATCTGATCTTGGTAAGTCTTCTTGAATCACAAACACTTGATTAAAGGGCAAATGCAATCCATATTTATGTTGTTATATAAAAAGATGAAAATCTATAAAGTACTGGGATCATATTTAGAAAAATTTCAATCAAACTGTTCTGCCAATGCCTAAATATGCTGATAGTGCAAAGAAACAGATGTCTGGTTTTATTCGACTGCCAGTGATATAGGGAAAGAAAATTATTAATAAGCATAAATGTTACTGAAATTGAAAGACATGGAATATTCATATAAATGAGTATACTTTGCCACTTCCTAAGAAAACTCAAAAAAGTAATATGAAAAATAATTACATAATGAAGAAAAATATTAAGCATCAGTGGTAAAGTTAAAAATGTATTGGCAAAGTAAGGGTGGGAAATGTTATATCCAAATAAAACAATGAACACATACAAAAAAAGGAGAAATTAATGAAATCTATCAAAGAAACTCTGGAGAAATTCTTTTTAAAAAAATCATAATTAATATATAAAAGAAGAAACAATGACCACCAAAAATAGAATATGAAATAATAAATAAAGGCTGTGGTAAAGTAAAGAATTCCCAAGAAAAATATCAATGATACTTGCAAAAGGGATACTTCATGTGACAGGGAAAACTACTCTGTTATGCAGCATGTATGTTAGGACAGCAAATTTAAAACTGACTTAACTATAGTTTATTCATGTAAAAGAAACTGATAGATTTCAGAAACAGAATGATTCAACTTGTGGTTAATAAATGTATCAAAAGAAGCAGGACATTCTATTGTGTGGGAACCACAACTAAGGAAATGGAGGCCAATTATTCTGACCGAATAGAAGTCCCAGCTCTCTAAAACTTCTCCTAGCACCATTCAGAAGCGGTATTCCAACAAAATGTAAAGTGTTTTTAGATATATTGACCAACTGTTTATTTTTTTGAGAGCATTTTTTAAAGACCACAAACTAGAGGAAATGAAACAAGTACTAAGGATTGAAAATGTATTCTTCCCTAAAACCTTGTACGATAGTACTACTGTTGTTAATTTGTAAATTCTTCAGTCACACCCCAGTTTGTAGAGGTTAAACAAATAAGAACTGTTCATATAAGGAGCTACAAACAAGCAAAGAAAGAAGAAACTGCACATAGTACCCTTTAATATGAAGAAGCTCTATACAGTCAACAAAAACAAGACCAGGAACTGACTGTGGCTCAGATCATGAACTCCTTATTGCCAAATTCAGACTTAAATTGAAGAAAGTAGGGAAAACCACTAGACCATTCAGGTATGACCTAAATCAAATCCCTTATGATTATACAGTGGAAGTGAGAAATAGATTTAAGGACCTAGATCTGATAGAGTGCCTGATGAACTATGGAATGAGGTTCGTGACATTGTACAGAAGACAGGGATCAAGACCATCCCCATGGAAAAGAAATGCAAAAAAGCAAAATGGCTGTCTGGGGAGGCCTTACAAATAGCTGTGAAAAGAAGAGAGGTGAAAAGCCAAGGAGAAAAGGAAAGATGTAGGCATCTGAATGCAGAGTTCCAAAGAATAGCATGAAGAGATAAGAAAGCCTTCTTCAGTGATCAATGCAAAGAAATAGAGGAAAAGAACAGAATGGGAAAGACTAGAGATCTCTTCAAGAAATTAGAGATACCAAGGGAACATTTCATGCAAAGATGGGCTTGATAAAGGACAGNATTCCAATTCCAAAGAAAGGCAATGCAAAAGAATGCTCAAACTACTGCACAATTGCATTCATCTCACACGCTAGTAAAGTAATGCTCAAAATTCTCCAAGCCAGGCTTCAGCAATATGTGCACCGTGAACTTCCTGATGTTCAAGCTGGTTTTAGAAAAGGCAGGGGAACCAGAGATCAAATTGCCAACATCTGCTGAATCATGGAAAAAGCAAGAGAGTTCCAGAAAAACATCTATTTCTGCTTTATTGACTATGCCAAAGCCTTTGACTGTGTGGATCACAATAAACTGTGGAAAATTCTGAAAGACATGGGAATACCAGACCACCTAACCTACCTCTTGAGAAATCTGTATGTAGGTCAGGAAGCAACAGTTAGAACTGGACATGGAACAACAGACTGGTTCCAAATAGGAAAAGGGGTATGCCAAGGCTGTATATTGTCACCCTGCTTATTTAACTTCTATGCAGAGTGCATCATGAGAAACTCGGGACTGGGAGAAACACAAGCTGGAATCAAGATTGCCGGGAGAAATATCAATAACCTCAGATATGCAGATGACACCACCCTTATGGCAGAAAGTGAAGAGGAGCTAAAAAGCCTCTTGATGAAAGTGAAAGAGGAGAGTGAAAAAGTTGGCTTAAAGCTCAATGTTTAGAAAACTAAGATCATGGCATCTGGTCCCATCACTTCATGGGAAATAGACGGGGAAACAGTGGAAACAGTGTCAGACTTTATTTTGGAGGGCTCCAAAATCACTGCAGATGGTGACTGCAGCCATGAAACTGAAAGACGCTTACTCCTTGGAAGAAAAGTTATGACCAACCTAGATAGTATATTCAAAAGCAGAGACATTATTTTGCCAACTAAGGTCCATCTAGTCAAGGCTATGGTTTTTCCTGTGGTCATGTATGGATGTGAGAGTTGGACTGTGAAGAAGGCTGAGTGCCAAAGAATCGATGCATTTGAACTGTGGTATTGGAGAAGACTCTTGAGGGTCCCTTGGACTGCAAGGAGATCCAACCAGTCCATTCTGAAGGAGATCAGCCCTGGGATTTCTTTGGAAGGAATGATGCTAAAGCTGAAACTCCAGTACTTTGGCCATCTCATGTGAAGATTTGACTCACTGGATAAGACTCTGATGCTGGGAGAGATTGGGGGCAGGAGGAGAAGGGACGACAGAGAATGAGATGGCTGGATGGCATCACAGACTCGATGGACGTCTGAGTAAACTCCGGGAGATGCTGATTTACAGGGGGGTCAGGCGTGCTGCGATTCATGGGGTCGCAAAGAGTCGGACATGACTGAGCGACTGAACTGAATGAAAACGCAAAACTTTGAGGAGCCCCTGCTGTTAAAAAAAAACACACACACAAACAACTATGAAGTTCAATAATGGTAAAATTTTGAATCGAACTGTAGTTTATCAGTAGAATGCAAAAGTATGTAATGTAGCTATTAGACTTCATACCAGCATGAACTATATCAATATGTTCAGTCGCTCAGTCATGTCTGACTCTTTGAAATCCCATAAACTGTAGCCCACCAGGCTCCTCTGTCCATGGGAATACTGGAGTGGATTTTTCAGGCACATGTGAATGAATGAATATTAAAGCACATTCATTTTTTTCCTCCAGTGCACAAAGGTTTAAATCGAAGTGTTTATTCAGGAAATATGTATCTATATTCAAATGAATATTTAACAAATGCTCTCAAACTACTGGAGCTTTAGGTGATAATGATAACATATAGACAGGTAAGTTAGAAATCGACAAAATGATTCTAATACTGTAGAAGTCCTATATTCATTCATTTAACAAAGACGCTGAATGTGTGAACACAGTATCCACTGAAAATAAGTCAACTTGATGAATATATGACTATTTGGGCAAAAAAGCCACATATGCATCCTTTCATGATTTACTGAAGAAAACTACAAAGAAGTTTGAAAAAGTCATAAAACTGATTCATTAAAACTGATATGAACTTATACACACCAGTAAGTAGGGAACAGTTGCTGCTTCTGTTGGTTACTGACACTCTGGGAATAAGGCAATTAAAACAATGAAATGGTTCATAGTCTGTTAGAGAGGAGAAAAACAGCAGAATGCTAGGGGAGGTAGCTATGGGACAATGGCAAGTCCAAGACCATCTGAAGAGCACTACTTTTGTCTTCTCTAAAAATTAAAATATTAACATTCCACCGTATTGTCGTTCCTATCACTTGAGCTAATATATAGAAGTATTTTAAAATTGGAAACCAGTATGTATATATAAAATGTTGGTATTATTTTTTATATAGATTTAAACTTAAGATTGGAGAAGCCAATGGCACCCCACTCCAGTACTCTTGCCTGGAAAATCCCATGGATGGAGGAGCCTGGTAGGCTGCAGTTCATGGGGTCGTGAAGAGTCGGACATGACTGAGCAACTTCCCTTTCACTTTTCACTTTCATGCATTGGAGAAGGAAATGGCAACCCACTCCGGTGTTCTTGCCTGGAGAGTCCCAGGGACGGGGGAGCCTGGTGGGCTGCCATCTATGGGGTCACAGAGTCTGACATGACTGAAGGGACTTAGCAGCAGTGGCAGACTTAAGATATGAACTGTTTCTTCTTCCTCTGATATAAAGCACAGCTATCATTTAACAGTTTCACCTTCATACATTTACTAAGTTTTACTAGCAAAACAATGCATTGTGAAAGTTTTTGGCACTGTGCTTAATCCAAAGCAGACACTCCCTAAAATATCCATCACATCTAAGATTTGTTTTAGAATCCAACTGGAATCTTCTGAAATAAAGGAGCTTTAAGAATGAGAATCAGGCATGTTTACTGCAAAGAATTATGATTTCATTTTCAAATAAATCAACTAAATCTATCTTTTCAAGAGTCGTGTTACTTAGGGACAAAGCATATCTAAATGAAACCAAAGATAAATCTGCTCTTTTTTAGAACCCAGAGAAACTAATAACAGAGTACTGGCACCAAAAAGACCATGGATAATATGGAGATTAATAGAAAAAAATATGGGACAGTAGCTAGGAAGAAGCCAGAAGGATGTGTGCCTCCAAAGGTCAAGTAAAGTAAAACTGAAATAAAATCTGGTGATTTTAATCACTATGTCCAATTAATGTAGCAAGTTCCCAGGGGAATATATATTCAAGTAGAGGGGGGGCACAGAACAGTATCAATCTGTTGAGCATCAATCTTTTTGCCCCAGCTGGGCAAATAACATGCATGAATACATAGATTAGTTCTTAGGGGAAAAAATGTAACTCTTTAAAATCTGTCCCATATTATTCAAATTCCTTGTAGATGAGGAAGCATTTCAATAGAAGACACTAGTACAACCACAGTTGCTCTCTAGGTAGGACTCTGTCAACTGCAAGTCTTTTTCCCTGTGACTACTTTCTATTTCTGAATATCATTTTTTCACATTACACAAAACCTCAGAATACATACAGAGGAGAGAAACTGAAGTGAAAAAGGCCAATCTAGCCATGGAAAGAAGTTAAGAGTTATAGTTTTGGTATTTACCTAGAAATTCTGCTTTCATTTTCCACATGTGATCATAAATTCTTCTGTTCATGTTTGTTCAAGGAAGTGTGCTTGGTAATAAATTTTCTTAAGTAGATTTATGTCAGATATTCCACAAAGACTATAATTCTTTCATTTTATGAAATATGCAAACTTTCTGACAATGAGTTTGATTTTTATGTATGATTCTAAGATATGTTTAAAAGAAAAACATCTCATGAATGGAAATGATTGAATTGAGGATTTAATAAAATTCATATATGAATTTAATAAAATTCATATATGTGAATTTGGAGGCACATACATATATATAACTTAATAGAAAATGACAGAATAGAATATGTACTGTGATGATGATGGTGGTTACCATAAAAGATGACAGATTTTAAATAGGAAGAAGCTGGCTCGTTGGAAAAGACCCTGATATTGGGAAAGATTAAAGGCAGGAAGAGAATGAGACAAAAGAGGATGAGATGGTTGGATGGCATCACCAACTCAATGGACAAGAGTCTGAGCAAGCTCTGGAAGATGGTGAAGGACAGGGAAGCCTGGTCTGCTGCAGCCTATGGGGTCACAAAGAATCGGACATGACTGAGTGACTAACAACAGAGATGGAGGGGGACACTTTTCAATCTATATAATTCTGCATCGTTCAAACTGTAGCATTTAAGCATTGCTTGTGTAACTTTTTTAAAAAAGAAATGTTTGTCTGCTTCTTTGTTTGGAGAACACTGACCCTTTGTTCTAACATATACACACACACACACACACACAGTGTATGTATATGTGTGTATATATATATATATATACACAGTCCCTTCTAAGTAGAAATAACTAGCAACATATATATGGGAAATAAGCTGGTGTATTTTGAATGTTCTTAAGATCTGACTTGCAAAGTAAACAAAGATAAGCCAATAGTGAAAAGAAGTAAATCTAACAAGTCAGCACTAAATAGGGGTGAACAAGTTGAGGTATTTGTATTTCATCTGCACTATCATCCTCACATTTAAAATTTTCTTCCTCAACAGCTTAATGTAAGTTATTTACTTATTGATGGAATGATGAAATGCAAATGGAAGTTTCTAGGAAGATGAAATGGCATGGGCTGCATTTTTAATAGGTTGTCTGTGTCTTCATGTAGTCTGTAATGCTTTCCTCTGATGATACAAATTTCAGGGTTTTAGGAAATGTCAGAGCTCTTGTTCATTCTACCTCACAAACTCCAGGCTCCATCACCAACCTACCCATACGTGTAAACCATCTGTTTGCCATATTTTGGCTGTATCTGAACACATTCACAAAGAGGCCATCTGTTCCCTTCTTTTAAATATCTATTTACAGTACTTTTTCTCTTATCTACTTTACAACTTTTTTCTTTTTGCATAAGTCAAAATTAAATTACATAGTCACATATGAGCATGTCATTTACCCAGGAGGAGAAGTCTTAGATGAACTCCTAGTTGATCCAAAGGGCATGGATAATACTGGCGGACTAAAAATATCCACCTAAAAATGAGAGATAGGGAACACTAAGATAAAAGTTTCACAAAGCATGAAATTGATAATAGATCTGAGATTCTCTGGGAGAATTTTGGGCACATGATTTCTGAAAGGCTGTCACTTCACCACATACAAGAACAATATATGAATTTGTATCAAAATTTATTGCTGCCATCTATAATATATGCCAATTGTAACTGTGCAGTTTACAGGAAGCATATACTTTCAGTTGAAAATTAAGAAAAAAAAAAAGGAAAGGAAAGAAAAGCAGGAATAAATGGTTAGTCACCTGTAATAGGCATTTGTATAATTCTGAGGCAAGTTTTTAGGAAAGGCCTACCAAAGGAAATTCCTAAGGTTAAATATAAAGAAACTTTTAATGTGAGGGGGTGTTTGCTAAATGTAGACACTATTATGGACATAAAAAGCAGAAATATTAAAGGTACTGAACTCTTTATTTTCTCTGCTTCCCTGGGAGCACACCAGCAAAAGAATTCTGTAGATAAATGGTGTTTCCAACTGTGTGGGAAGCTTAGAGTTGTGAGATTATAATAGAGGCAACCGATTCAGATGCCATCATCACCAGCTCTTTTTGTTTGCATATATAAATAAAAAGCCAAAAGAAATTTACCAAAAGTCCCATATGTGGATGTATATGTATACATAAGATCAGTTTCATATATATTTATATATATACTTTTATAAAATGCATGGTAAATATGTTGATAACTTTCATCTATAAATTTCTATTTCCAAGTTGTATGTATGATAAAAGACATGAACAAGTCAAGAAAAAATAAAGTTATTTAACAAACATTATTAAATTTAATTAGTAACACTTCTAAGAAGATTTTGGTGTAATAGATACATGCATAGATATGCAGATGGAGAGATAGCAAACAAATTGAACATGGTTAAATATTAATAGGTAGAAAAAACCCCAAAATGTAAAAAAGTTGTTGTATTAAAAAGACAAATATAGCAACCATATAGTTGCTGTGACAGAGTATAAAGAAGCCTGAATTAAAACTTTCTAGGTACCCAAAGAGAGAATTTTATTAAATATGAAAAGAAACACATGTTTCGTAGGAAGGAAAGTTTGTTGCTCTTTTTTTTTTTTTTTTTTACTTGTTTTTGAGATAAATTTCTTACATTGAGTTATTTATAGATAAACAACATTTTTTTTTTCCCCTTCTGGAAAACTCTAGACCAGTGGCTCATAATCAGTCTGCAACAGTACATCACACTAAATGATTTTATTAATACAAACAGGCTCCAAACTTCAACCTTTGATAAGGTAGCTAATTCCAACCAGAAATCTCAATGCAGCTATGTACACCCATGAATCTTGCTACATGGTAAATCTGCATCTAACATTCTGGATCTAGAGCAGCCTCTTCCTCCATCTGCCTAGAGCAGACATCTTTTTTTCATTCATTTTTAGAGAAAAGTGAATCTCAGTGATGAGTAATTTTGTGGTGCAATCAAATGATGAAAACTCTGCCCTCCTGTCTCCAAGTCCCCAGCAGCACTCTGTAACATGCTCTTGGCCCCCAAAGAATCTACCCTCCATGCTCTTGGTGCCGGGGCTCCTTTTCTCAGTGGGTGTGGTCCTTATGGAATACTGATAAGATGATTTAAGCCATAACAATGGCTCTGAATTTTAGCAAGTTCTGGGAGATGGTGAAGACAGGGAAGCCTGGTGTGCTGCAGTTCATGGTGTCTCAAAGAGTCAGACACGACTAGTGAGTAAACGACAATAAAACTTCTGTAGAATAAACCTGATTCTTGAGAAACCATGAGGTTCCTACCATGGCAATCCAAGGGAATGCAGGTGTCCTTGGGACTTTTCTCTGGCACCTTGTCCCTTACCTTTATTCCTTTCTTCACACACCAGGCCAACTGTAAAAGGCGAGGGTGGGGGACAGTTCAATGCCTTTCCTCTGCCCTTAGCATGCAAAGGGGTAAGATCATAGGTAACTACTACTTTAGAAATGAGTAGCCTTTCCATGTCCAGACACTTGAGGTTTTCAGGACTGATTTGATTTGTTTGCTATGTTCATTCCGAGCACTACAATGGGTATTTTTCAGAACCTGGAAAAATGAAACATTTAATTTACTCTTGTGAACATTATCAGGGAAGCAAGAAACAGTCCTTAAAAGCTCTTGATCCCTGATATAGTATAAAAAGCAATTTTTGCCACATTTGAGACAACATACGCTTAGAAGGATGTCTTTCTGGGAAACCATTGCACATTCAGCAGGGTTGTGAACCAGTTGCTGCTAGGAAGTGATAAGACTTAATATAAAGGCACACTTGTGTTAAAGAAATATCCTGCATGCCAGAAACAAAAAGAAATTTTCACCATGACTTCTACAAGAGAACATGGAGAGTAAAGAGCTCTTAGTTCTTCTCTAACAACAACAAACAGAACTTTCAATAACTGTGCTCTTCACTGCTGCACAACTTCAGGACAGTGGAAGGGAAACTCAGTGTTACCATCCACAGAGCCATATGGAGAAGGCTGAAGAGTAAATGTGAGGGGCAAAGGAAAGATGTCAAATAAGGAAAGATGACCCAACATTTAAGGTCAACTAAGTTTGAGAAAGATAAGGTCAGAGTTAAAGTTTTTTTTTTCTTTTCTGTGGGATTTCTGAAAGTCTTCAAATGCTAATGCGATTTATGACTCCTCCAGGATGAGGGGAAAAGTGTGTGGAGCATGCCAAATGTAGTTACCATGGAAACGCCTGCTTTTGTAGAACACCTTGAGAGACGAGCGTCCCATTGGACACACTTTGGAAATTGTGGTCCCTCATAAATAACAAGAAGCAACCACTGTCACCTTAAATATGAAATTAATTTTGCCTGGAGAGATACGATCTTTTTAAAAAATTTTTAAATTGAAGGATAATTGCTTTACAGAATTTTGTTGTTTTCTGTGAAATAGAAACATGAATGAGTCATGGGTATACATATGTCCCCTCCCTCTTGAACCTCACTCCCGTCTCCCTCCCCTTCCCACCCTTCGAGGTTGTTACAGAAAGACTCTTTGAGTTTCCTGAGCCATATAGTAAATTCCCATTGGTTATCTATTTTACATATGGTAATGTAAGTTTCCATGTTACTCTTTCCATCAGTTCAGTTCAGTTGCTCAGTCGTGTCCTACTCTTTGCGACCCCATGAATGGAGCACACCAGGCCTCCCTGTCCATCACCAACTCCTGGATTTCACTCAAACTCATGTCCATCCAGTCGGTGATATCATCCAGCCATCTCATCCTCTGTCATCCCCTTCTCCTTCTGCCTCCAATCTCTCCCAGCATCAGGGCCTTTTCCAATGAGTCAGCTCTTCGCATGAGGTGGCCAAAGTACTGGAGTTTCAGCTTTAGCATCATTCCTTCCAATGAACACCCAGGACTGGGCTTCTTTAGGATGGACTGGTTGGATCTCCTTGCAGTCCAAGGGGCTCTCAAGAATCTTCTCCAACACCAAAGTTCAAAAGCATCAATTCTTTGGTGCTCAGCTTTCTTCACAGTCCAATTCTCACATCCATACATGACCACTGTAAAAATCATAGCCTTGACTAGACAGACCTTTGCTGGCAAAGTAATATCTCTGCTTTTTAATATGCTATCTAGGTTGGTCATAACTTTCCTTCCAAGGAGTAAATGTCTTTTAATTTCATGGCTGCAGTCACCATCTGCAGTGATTTTGGAGCCCCCAAAAATAAAGTCTGACACTGTTTCCACTGTTTCCCCATCTATTTCCCACGAAGTGATGGGACCAGATGCCATGATCATAGTTTTCTGAATGTTGAGCTTTAAGCCAACTTTTTCACTCTCCTCTTTCTTCCTACATCTCACCATCTCCTCCTTCCACCCCACTGTGTCCAGAAGTCTATTCTCTAAGTCTGTTTCTCCATTGCTGCCCTGCAAATAAATTTATGGTACCATCTTTCTAGATTCCATGTATATGTGTTAGTATACAATATTTATCTCTTTTTGACTTACTCCACACTGCCTAATAGGCTCTACGTTCATATGCCTCATTAGAACTGACTCAAATGTGTTCCTTTTAATGGCTGAGTAATATTCCATTGTATATGTGTACCTCAGCTGCTTTATCCATCATCTGTCAATGAACATCTAGGTTGCTTCCATGTTCTAGCTGTTTTAAATAGTGTTGCAGTGAACATTGGGTACATGTGTCTTTTTCACGTTTGGTTTCCTCAGGGTATATGCCTAGGAGTGGGATTGTTGAGCCTCATGGTGCTTATATTCCTAGGTTTTTAAGGAATCTCCATACTGTCTTCCATAGTGGCTGTATCTGTATCAATTTACATTCCCACCAATAATGCAAGAGGGTTCCCTTTTCTCCACACTGTCTCCAGCATTTATTGTTTGTAGACTTTTTGATGATAGCCATTCTGACTGGTGTGAGGTGATATTTCATTGTAGTTGAGAGATAAATTATTTGAATTGGGAAAGATCACATGCTCTAATTCCACATCCCCCAAACTGTAGAACATTTTTAGAGTCCTAGATGACTGTGGGCTTAATCTACTCTGCCAGCGCAATTGGCACCAAAATAACAGAGACTTTGAGAAATGGAGTCACCTGATCAAATACCAGAATCAGAACTCTCACATCAGTCTCTAAACTTGGTCTTGCCACTTTCTATTCATGCTTATCAGATTTAGAATACCATGGAGTTTTGAAAAATTTAATTCAGGAACTTTCCTGGTAGTCCAATGGTTAAGACTCCACACTTACAAGGGAAGAAACCTGGGTTTGATGCCTGATCAAGAAACTACATTCCACATGCTATAACTAAGACCTGGCATAACCAAATAAAAAAAAAATAAACATAAAAAACTAAAAACTAGCTTCATAAACATATACACACAAAGCTAACAAACGTAGACAGAGATCCCACTTGCTTCATGGCTAAGATTTTGGTGAGGCCTATATTAATTCGCGAAGAGTGGGACATGACTGAGCGACTTCCCTTTCACTTTCATGCATTGGAGGAGGAAATGGCAACCCACTCCAGTATTCTTGCCTGGAGAATCCCAGGGATGAGGGAGCCTGCTGGGCTGCCGTCTATGGGATCGCACAGAGTTGGGCATGACTGAAGCCACTTAGCAGCAGCAGCATATTACTTCTACTGGAAACAAACGAATTTGCCCTTTTCACAACTCAATGTGGAACTCAAGAATTCATCACCCACAAAATTGATTCTCACAATTTGCATTCCCCCCCCCCCCATGAAACTGGGTTATAAATAAAGTTTTCAGTATATTAAATGAACACAGAATGGTGTGCAGGAGGGCTTGCCCTTGGTAACAGACACAGCTGTGCCTATCAAATGCAAAAAATATGGTATTTAATTTTGGAAAATTGCTAACAGCAGTCAGGAAAGTCACCTTCAACCATCACTCAGAGGAAGAAACAAAGATATATTATGAACAGTATTATTTTTTCCAAATGTTTCCAGGCTAGAGTTGCATTCTGTGCCCTTCCAGAACCACTGAACAATGAAATGGGTAGCAAGTTGCCAAGCACATACAGTCCTGAGTCTGTTCGCCTAGGGTGTGTTAGGGGCTGGGGCAAAAGAGGTTAGAGAAGTAAGGATTGAAACTAGTCTCAATCCCTCCATTAAAGGCCAATTCTTCTGGCCCACCTGAATTCCTAGGTGGAATTCCTAATATATTGCAGCCTTCACTTACCTTTCACTACTGTTCCTCATTTTTTACCCCTTACCTTGGCAGTGTTCAAATAGCAGTTTCTCATCGTGGTGCAGTTATTCATTTGGCAGCTCCTATGGCTCAGAGAGTAAAGAATCTGCCTGCAATGCAGGAGAGCCAGGTTTGAACCCAGGGTTGGGACAATCCTCTGGAGAAGGGAATGGCAACCCACTCCAGTATTCTTGCCTGGGGAATTCCATGGACAGAGGAGCCTGGTGGGCTACAGTCCATTGGCTTCAGCGTCACAAAGAGTCGGACTTAAGTGAGAGACTAACATTTTCATGTTTTTTTTTCCCCCCAACTCCAGGCAATCATTGCTTGTGGAGAATGTGTGGTGGCACAGAATGCCTACATGTTGTTGATACAGGTGGGTGAAGTTAACCAATTCATCAGAAGCAGTTAGATGACTCATGTATTTCAGCACTTGTGTGATTCTTTTTTCCCAGTGAAATTTGACTAGGGAGAGAAGATGTCCTAGTTCCAGCATCATATGTGGACTGGAGTAGATTCAAAAGTTCTCTTTCAGTATTATAGGTGTGTCTGTCAGTGTTAACACCGGCTAACTACACAGCAGATTAATAAAGACTAGGTAGGGCATCACAGAAACAGCCTTGCATAGTGAGTCCCGATTTTTTGCTGTCATTCATTGTCACTTTAACTGAAAGTACAGCTCATTCCTGTTTCACACATTTTCTACCTATGATGGCAATAGCTTATCTATTTAAAGATGTTTTACTTCACAAATTATTTCTCTATGCATATGTCTTTATTCTTCAACTTTTTAATAATTTCAATGACGATTCAATTGCTCAGCTAGTTAAACTTACTTCCCAATCTTTGTCTCTTAAAAGATGAATAACAGAGCCAAATTTGAATTAGCCTTTATGTGTGCTAAGTTATTTTAGTTGAGTCCAACTCTTTCTGACCCTGTGGACTGTATCTCATCAGGCTCCTCTATAAGGTAGCCTTTAGGTTGGTCCAATTAATGTTATGTATATATATATGAATTCCAAATAAAAAGTAGATTTTTCTAGGCTTGATATCCTTAAAATGTCCCCACATATCTTATTCCTGTGAATATAAACATCAAATTTCAATTTGCCTTTACAATTATGAATAATAGGAAACTGTTATTCCCAAGGGAAACAATGAAAGGAAATGTTTTATAGATGGTTTTTTTTTCCTAGCAAAAACAGTCGTTTGCATGTTTCTACCAAAAGGGAATAACACCTTTAATATGGAATATCCCTCAGGTCTCCTTTTTGGAAACAAAAATTCATAACCACCTGTCTTCTGATGAAATCTAATAAATTTCTAATATGGCATACATTTCTCCAAAGTGTTCCAAAAATGGAAAAGGAGGTCTCATCTATACCAAGCGGTAAGGATAAATGAAGCATGCTTTCAAGGTGTGTTGTTAATCCATTAGAAAGAAAACATACCAAAATACTAAAGTTAGGGTGATTTCATAGTAATAGTTTTAACTATATTTTATACCAGCCAGATTCAAGCAAATTTTTAAGCAGGTGTCAACTTTATTCATAACTTTTCAGTTCTGTTTTTCACAAGAATATACATAATTACTATGCTTTGACTCATGCTGCTTTATTCCTATTATTTATCTTGCTGCTGTTAAGTCATTTCAGTCGCATCCGACTCTGCGAGACCTCATAGACGGCAGCCCACCAGGCTCCACTGTCCCTGGGCTTCTCCAGGCAAGAACACTGGAGTGGGTTGCCATTTCCTTCTCCAATGCATGAAAGTGAAAAGTGAAAGTGAAGTTGCTCAGTCGTGTCCAACTGTTCTCGACCCCATGGACTGCAGCCTACCAGGCTCCTCTGCCCATGGGATTTTCCAGGCAAGAGTACTGGAGTGGCGGTGCCATTGCCTTCTCCAATTATTTGTCTTACCCATAATTAAAATAGAGACTGATAATAAAAATGGAAACTGTACTGAACTATCTTTTACTTGGTGAATTTTCAATGAACACAAATTTAAGGTCTACAATCTAGATTAATGCCAAGATCTCAATGGTTAGGATAGAAAACTTTTATGTGACAACATTCACATGACCCCACTTATGACTATACACTCAAGTGTCACTTACACAAATTTCTTATGTGCATAAGAAGAATAACTATATTTTTTTTAATAATACAGATTAATTTTTGCAATAGACAAGAGGTTACTGACACATTTAGTGGTTAAAGATGACCTAAAAAAATGTTTGAGAGAGAAAGCCATTTCCATAAATATTGGGTATTAGACTGAAATTACAAGTTTTTCATGTTCGGTTTCACTACACTTGCATAATGACAACTGCAGAGATTGGTCCATAGCTCTGTTACCATCTGGAAGTAACTGTATTTGTTATGTTTTGTGTTAGACATTGTGTAACAATTTTGTATATGTTATGTCATTTCTTTTTTGATAACCTGTGAGGTTCATATTTTATCACCACCTCACAGACTGAGAAACTCATGCTGAGAGAAGCTAAACAAACAGGTTTCATATCTGAAAACTTTTTACCTCTTATTCTTGAGCTTATACTTCAATGGACATACAGAACAAACCTGTAAAGTCAGAAATTTATAATTTTACCACGAGCATGATTTGTTTGCTGATTCCAAGATAAGCATCTGTATTTTCCCGACACTATGTTAAATGTCATCTGGACAAGCTTCTAACCAACTTTAAATTGTGGTTTTTGGATTTTTTCTGTTTTATTTCTCCTACTTGAGCTTAATATAGGTATTTCTGTGTTACAGTGAAATAAATAAAAGGTGAAAATGAAGGGACAAAAGTGATGAGCTTGGTGATTCTACAAAATGTTAATTGGTTATGGAACTAACTAGAAGTCAGCTATAGTCAAGGTAATTGTGAAAGTGAGCTATGGCCACAGAATGTTATCTACAAGAAGTCTTTAGGGTAATATGAAAAAATTTACAATATAAGCATTAAGAAAGATTTATAATGTCTAAAATTTTTAAACTACTTTTGTATATTTTTAAAAAGTTTCTTTATACCATAATTTGAGACTCCCCTGGTGGCTCAGATGGTAAAGCTTTTGCCTACAATGTGGGAGACCTGGGTTTGATCAGTGGGTAGGGAAGATCTCCTGGGGAAGGAAATGGCAACCCATTCCAGTATTCTTGCCTGGAAAATCCCATGGACAGAGGAGCCTGGTAGGCTACAGTCCATGGGGTTGCAAAGAGTTGGATATGACTGAGTGACTTCATTTCACTTGGCTACATTTGTTATATGATGATTAAACTTCTATCTGTAATAAATTTTTAAATAAAAGAACCATGCAACATATGTTCCTCAAAAATGGGCACATTTTGCTTTATGAATGTTCTCAATTAATATAATGTGGTAGTATGTTACAACACTATAATCCCAAAGTTGACCTAATAGTGAAAGGCAAATTATGTGTTATCTTAATCAGGATATTTTAATTACTAGCAAAAGAAATCTTATCACATACAGGCTAAATTAAGAGGCAGCAGCTTGAATGAATCTGATCTGCTATGGAACCCAGGAAATCACAATCTCTATTATATCTCATGTCTGTTTCACTCTGAGGGTCTTCTCTCTTCTAGATGGACTTTCACTCCTCTATTACCATTTCTCATTTTCTCTACTGAAAATCTGTTACTTCTTTAGGCATAACCAAGGACAAACCTGACAAACTCATAGCTTCTCAAATGAAGTGCCATTATTTTATTTATTTATCTTTAATTGAAGGGTAATTGCTTTACAGTATTGCATTGGTTTCTACCAAACATCAACATGAATCAGCCATCGGTGAAATGCAATTATTTTAAAAGTTAAGCATGTCACTCAATCCCAAATCCAAATTGGCCTAAATTAAGCAATGTCTACCAGAGAGATACAATAAGGAGAAACACGATTGCTGAGTGTCCTTTCCTTTGGATAATAGTAGGCATGCAAAACTCAGTAACAAGTCATGTGACTTGTATAGCTGTTCCCAAAAGCTTTTACTTCAAATGCATCCTTACACAGGAAAAACAACTATGAATTGTCCCCCACCTACCATATAAAGAAATTAACCCTGACACACCAGTCAGTAAGAAAAAGACTCAGGTTTAAGACACAGTTTGGCTGATTTCAGAGCCCGATCCCTGTCACATGTCCAGGAGACCCTGAAACCTATTATTACCTCACGAGAGAACAAGTTCAGTGGTTTTGTTAGGTTAGTAGAATAGGAGTCCAAAACGGCGGTGGCTAAAAGACAAGGAAGGGGAAAGCCGGCAAAAATAGAACAAAGGAAGGTCTGAGGGCCAGAGTGAGGCCCTCAGTAGTAGAAACAGCACTCCTGGCTAGCCCAATTTATATAGGGCAGGCCCAGGGGGTTGGGGGAGGAAAAAACATATAAAAAGAGCAGCCAAAGGGGCAGGCCTCTCTCTCTCCTGTACACTTGCGTGCTCTCTCTATCCTCTTCGTATCTTTGGGTTGGCATTCCCTCATGCCTCGAGGATGTATTTTCCTGCTATTTTCTAAATAAAACTGAGCTGTAACACGGACCTGTAACACTGATCTAAGAACTATAACACAGTCTGTCCAAGAGCTGTGACGTGCCAAGAGCTTTAATGTCCATCGCTTCAAATCTTTGTTGTGATGAGACAGAACCAAGGAGATTACACCTGCCTGACAGTTTCATATTACAGATGGCAAGATTCAAAAGTGCATGTGTGTGTGCTCAGCCCTGTCCAACTCTTTGTGAACCCATGGACTGTAGCCTTCCAGGATCCTCTGTCCATCAGATTCTCCAGGTAAGAATACTGGAGTGGGTTGCCATTTCTTCCTCCAGGGATATTCCCAACCAGGGATTGAACCCATATGTCCTGTGTCTCCGGCATTAGCAGGCTGATTCTTTATCACTGAACCACCTGGGAAGCTTCAGAATATAACAAAAATTAAACAAAACAATGATAACTGCTAACATTTGTTGAATGATTGTGAGATCTGGGCATGTGATAAGTATTGGATACATTTAATCTTATCCACCCTTTAAGACAGAGACCATCATTATCCCACAAGACAAAACAGATGCAACAAGAGACTAAGTCACTTGCTCAAAACAACAATGCTAGTTAATTGTAGATGTAAACTCAGAGTTTAAACTTAGGCAAAAAGATTCCAGACTACCAGCTTTTAATAGCCCAAGATTCGATTGGGCTAGGGAGAGAAGGAAGAAAGAGATAAACTTACTGTTAAATCCTGTATCTCTCTTTATATATATTTAAAGAATGTATATATGCATATACATGTTATATATACATATATATATGTGTATGGGTATATGCACACATATATTCTGCATAAGTATAAAAATATATTTAATCTCCCAAATATTCAAAGCTGAAAATGCATGTCAGTAGTGTGGGTTTTTTCTCCTTTCCTTTGCCTAGGAAAACTGCTTGCTGGTCCCTCTCCTTTTGTCAGAGACTGATAAGGGCTGTGCAATCTTGTAGTCAAAACATCTCACTAAAAAGCTTCTTTGGTGGCAAAGCCTATCTTGGAGTGTGTTTGGCTTTCTGGCTGCCTTATTTGTTTACAACAATGCTCTTAAAATTGTCTCTACCATCTGTGTGAGGTCTAGTTCCTTGAATGAGAATGAGGTATTAAAATGCCATCCAGATGTCTAGATGCATATCTGCATTAACATATTATGCAAATTGTCATGAGGCACTTTTTCTCCTTCTTAAACAAAAAATATTTTTAGATAGCCTGTAAGAAAGTAAATCTGTGGAGGCAAAGGAAATTTTTTTAAAGGTAAAGAAAAAAAAGATGCATCAGATTTGTGTTGCTTATTTTGATAATTATATCTTATGAAATCGTGACTTACACATGATTTTGTGGCTATCCCTTTGCCAAGATGGATGCCAAGGGAAAGAGCAAAATTTATCTTGAAAGAGGGATACTATAAACCCAGCATACATTGTTTTATTATGAAAAAATCATACATTCAAAACATTAACGAAAACACTACCTTGATTCAATATCCCATTTCACATTTGGCATATGTCATCTTCTAAACTTGTGTCTCAGTTTACTATTGCAATAAACAAGTAAAACTTTATTTCTGATGTATTTATTATTTAAAAATTCTAAATAATGACACATAAAAATGTTTATGTGTTTATGGATTGTATGTGATATGTATATTGGAAGTTTCTTTAACATGTTATAAGAATCTCCATACAAATGTGGTATGTTGAAATATAATAATTCCCTTAGATTTCAGAAATAAATATGATTCATTTCATAATTTACATGTACTGATCCTCATATTTTTTCTAATCACTGTGTTCCCTTTATAATTTCTGAATATATATTTTTGGAGAGGGGATAAACTTGGCTCTTTTATATCTGAATTTAAATTCAAAGATTTTTTTCCTTCCCATAAATAAACAAGAATAACAGCATTGTTTATAAAACACATGTTGCAAACTCAATTATTCCTGAATCAATATTTAAACTGCAATCTTATTTACTTACAATGAACTCCATTACATGCTTCAGAGATAACTAATTCATTATTGCTACTGAAGATCTTGACATAAGGTGGATAATTTAAAATAAAATCAGCAAGACAAAACTAAGCTAAAATCTTTTTAGGGTCATATTATCTCTGAGTTTACCAATAATGATATATATATTTTTCTTTTTCTCAACGAGTGTCGATTCAACAGACCATTAATACCTACAAAAACCCAGTTAAAGGAGTTAGTACCTTCTGTGTTATCACATCNAATGATATATATTTTTTTCTTTTTCTCAACGAGTGTCGATTCAACAGACCATTAATACCTACAAAAACCCAGTTAAAGGAGTTAGTACCTTCTGTGTTATCACATCAGACTTTTTCAATAGACGTGGCATGATCAAATAAAAACAAATTTATTGACAGCATTAGTGAGAATGTGGAAGATTGGATGTAGGAAAGCAGTAAGAGAAAGGATGAGAAGTTTAGAAATATAAGTTGGAATTGAAGCTGTTCATTAATATACAGTGAATCAGCCATGTTTTCTATCTTCTTAATTCCTCTACAATTAAACTGTGTCAAGAAGAGCAAAGAGAAAGTGAAGATTAATTATCTAGTAGATTCCGTTCATCCAACAGTCACTGGAAAGAATTAGATGATCCAGGCCTTCTTTTCACCCACATACTTTGCTGATAAAGTGTCTCCCTGATCCTGTCAAACATCCTTGCTTGCATCCGGGGCTATACCACTCTTCTTTCCCTCTCATATATAAATGCTTAGAGTCAATTGTCACCAACTATCCCAAAGTTCTTGCCAGGATACACAAGCAAAACTAAATGAAAAAAAAATGTAATTCAACACAAATCTATAGCTTTTCCTTAAAAAACTGACCTCAAACCTAGTTAGTGTATCTGTGGTCAGAATTCTAAGAGAAAACGAAGATGTTGCATTTACTACCATTGATCTGCCTCTCAGAATGCTGGAATTAATGACCTTCAAGATAAGAACTACTAAAGAATTTGTAGTGTAAAACAATTCCTAACCAAGCCACCCAAAATACACTGGGACTGTTGGTCTTTCATTTAGGAAAATTACTGAGAAAGAGGTGCAATATACTACTTGAGGGAAACTTGTATTTTACTTCAAAATGCATTTTGACAGAATTAACGGGTAATACAACCACCCCTCCACTGCATTCTATATACAATTTTCACTCGAAGCAGTTAAGATTCAGTGATCTGACTGTCACCTAAAGTGTGGGAGAGTTTACCATGTGCTCCAATCCCAATTTCAAATGACATTACATTGTAAAATATAGATCCTGCTTTGGAATGATGAACCACTGAGAAAACAAACTCATTCTTTAAGAAAGCCTACTTACAGAATCTAATGCAAAATCCCATTCCTTCACTTACTGCTTTATAGTAGTGTTCACCCAGTTAATAATTCTTGAGTGCCAGTCACCGTCCCACCACCGTCATCCAGCACAGACACCCATATGAAGTTCCCCTGTTAATACTGCAGGAATGGTTCAATCTTCTCTCCTTTGGTCACTCTGCCTTTCAATCTATCATCCCAAATGCATTCGCTACATTTCAGAAGCACAACTATGCCATCTTATTGATCAAAAATTTCATTGACTGCCATCATGTAAAAAAAAAAATAGACAACTTTTTCATTGTCTGGCCTAACCAAACTTAATATTTTTTTCTTTGTACTTGTCCTACTTCTCAAGGACTTAAAATTTCATTTAATAAGTGACCTGATGCTTTCCCACCTCTTTGTCTTGGCTTGTTTCTTCTTCCTTCATAAATAACTATCTCCAGATCTCTAAACCCTGTCAATTCATCAAGAAGACTAAAGCAGTGGCACCTAGTAGATATAGCCCACTCTTAAAACATTTCTTCTGCAAAGGTCTTCTTCTACTTAAAACTGCTCATTTTTAAAATCTCAATTGAGGTATATATATACATATAGAAAAATGCAGACATCATATATGTATAGTTTATGAATTTTCATGAACTGTACATAACACACAGTTCAAAGCAGCATAATAATTCAATGAAAACCCCAGAGGGCCGCTTCACATCCCCTACTATCACTATAGTTACTAGTCACTGGTAACTTGCCTGACTTTTAACAGCACAGAGGAATTTGTCTGTACTTCATATACATAGAATCATACAGTATATATTTTTTTGTGTCTGGCTTCTTCTACTTGTTAGGTAGTTAGAATAGGAAAAAGGAGTCTAGAATGGCAATGGCCATGGAATCTGTTGTGTTTAGTTTTCACAGGCTTTTCCCTTCTTTGTCTTTTAGCCATTGTCATTCTAGACTCCTTTTTCCTATTCTAACTACCTAACACACTCAACATTATATTCACCCATGTTACTACACATAGTTATGATTTATTAATTCTTGGGGCTATATTATATTCTACCATGCAACTATGAGACAGATAAGTAATTCATCCTACTGCTTAGGGAACTTTGGGTAATTTCCAAATTTTGACTAACATGATTGTGCTGCAATTGATATTTTAATTATTATATGGACATATATACATTAATTAATGAATATACATATATATATATTTAAGTATTTCTTTCAGGTATGTAGCTATTTTTTAAATTGTCTCATTGCCCATATTAGGCTGTAAGCATCATTAGGGCAATTTCTCTCCTTTCTTTTGTTCCTAGCATCTTGCCCACACTGTTCATAGCAAAAATATAAATTATTATTAGCAGAACATGTTAGTGCATATAATCCATTGGAAAACGTACACCTTATAGAAAATGAGAAATTAAACAATAAACCATTTTCCTGCTGCTGCTGCTAAGTCACTTCAGTCATGTCCGACTCTGTGTGACCCCATAGATGGTAGCCCCAGGCTCCCCCGTCCCTGGGATTCTCCAGGCAAGAACACTGGAGTGGGTTGCCATTTCCTTCTCCAATGCGTGCAAGTGAAAAGTGAAAGGGAAATCGCTCAGTCGTGTCCAACTCTTTGCGACCCCATGGACTGAAGCCTAGCAGGTTCCTCCGTCCATGGGATTTTCCAGGCAAGAGTACTGGAGTGGGGTGCCATTGCCTTCTCCAACCATTTTCCTAACTCTCTCTTAATTTTTATTACTACTACTTTAAATAATCTAAATCATCACTGCCTAAAATAATCCAAATATCTCAGTGGTTGGCAAGGGCTCTCTGTGATGACCCTGGGGAAGGTCAACTATCTTCTGCTAATCGCTCTAATCTTCGAATCCAACCAGCAGAGTTAAGGTGATAAAAGTTGCAAAGAAAAGTCATACATCAAGCAGTAAGTGTGTTAAAAGAGTCACAATTAAGGTAATATAGGGCATCCTAAATACAGAAGTCCATGTAATTTTCTAAAAGGAGCAAATCTCCAAATCAATGGAGCTGATTCTGGTTCCCTTAAGACTAATAAAGGCACTGCATGGCTCTCACTGAAGCTGAGATTTGTGTATTCCCACATAGCTCAAGAGACCCAAGAGACATACTGTAAATTCTTCTACCAGCAAAGGAAAAATGAGCAATGAATTTTGCTAGTTTTAACACCAGATCCACACATGCTTTAAAAATGTTCAAGGGCAGCCAGTCCTTATTTATAGTAAGGCACTCCTAACACCAGACCTAAACTTCCCAAGTCTTAAATTTATGCCTCGATTTGTGGCCATTCATTATCACTGCTGTAGTTAAATGCATTGTGAGGAGCCAAGGTAAACCCATTATGGGGTACTCATCTGAGCTCTTCAGCATTTTCTGTGACAGAGCACAAGTAACCCCAAACAGTGATTTCCTTTGCACAGGCAGTGCTAGGATTTTTGAGGTCACCCACAAATAAGTCAAAGTGTTGGATTTAATAAACTCAAACAGATCTGTTAAAAGTGTATCAACAGTTTTAATTTCAATAATGTTTTAAAGAATGTTTAACACACACTGGATAGACATTTCAGGAAATGTATAAATGACTTTAGACTTAAAAACAAATGCAAAATATTTAAAAAGACATCTTGACCTATGTGAACACAACTGTGGACAAAAAGGCTGATGATTATTTATATTTTTACTTTTCTCCCAAGCAATCCTTTCTGCTTTTAATAAAAAAAACCTATATTCTATATTCATTATGTTTACTTATCTCCTTAGAAAATCTATCCAATTTCCCCATCTTCTATAAGAAAGGCAAACTGTAAAACGGTCTTCACTTATAGATAGGTATCTTGCTGAACACTCTGCCTACATGTTTCTCCATATTTTATCAGCATAAAGAAATAAAAATGTAAGTATCACAAGGAAGCATCAAAGGAAAGAAAGACAAAAGGAAGCACATTTTTTCAATTATAGATTAAGAAAAAAAAGTATGAATGATCTAAAGCTAAGCTTGCTAATTCATTATCTACACTGATGAGAAAAAGTTCAATGTTCTCAGTGAAGCAACTGGGAATTAAGAAAATATATAGGTCTCACTTTCAGCTCAAATTGCTTACCTCATTTGTGGGTTGAAACAGATCTAAAAATTCCCTGAGAAGTAGCTCATATTCATATTTTATAGCAGCTGAACTTTGTGTATATATGTGTGTGTGTGCTTGCATGTATGTGTTGAGGTTGGGAAAACATCTTATTTAAGCACATACACTGATCAGATGTCTTTGAGTCGATAGGAATTTGTTAACCTTTATGTCCCTTGGATAGTCTTACTTAAAGCTGAGGGATTTTTTGGACATTGTTCAAGTTACAATTAATTATTGCTTCCCCTGAGAAGAGAGGGGAGTAACCAACATTTTACTATTGTTACTGGAATGTGGTATAGTAAAGCTCTGACAGTATTATTCTACAACATAATATATACATGTTATAAGAAGGGAAGAAGTCTAGAGACATAATTTTCTGTAAAATACTTACATACCTCTAGCCAGAACAGTAGATCTGTTTGCTAGTTAACAGGTATTGAGTGCTTACCATGATCCAGATGATGGTCTAGACATTTTGTACACATTTCCCCCCCCATTTAATCCCAAAACACCACCTCCCTTCTTATATCTCCTAGTGCCTCTTTTTAACTTCAGCTGGTCGGTGGCAGTCACCAGGCATATTCTGACAATATCTTGGCTGTGTGTGGCAACAAACCTCCCAGTATCTGCCCTGATCTTCTGTCCCAGAGCCAGGAGAGATTCCTGTGCAACTGTTCAGATACATGTGTGCAAACCTCCAAGTGTGTCAAAGTTAACACCCCATGGGGAACACACTAGGAAGGGGGGGTCTGCTGTGAATACTCTGCTCCTCAGTTTCTTGGTAGACCTTTCTCTGGGAAAGTCTGTACAGGTCTCAAAGGACTTGCAGCAGGGTTGAACCCCAGTGATCAATCATAGCAGTGACCAGCTTGGGACAGAGCTCTAAATTAACTCTTGTGTCTTCACTGTTTTACTCTTCCCAGGACCCAACCGCACGTGATCACCTCCTACAACAAACCAACGGCACCCAATCCTGTATCTTAGACTCTGCTCTTTAGGGAAATCCAGGTTATACAAATCCTAATATATAATGACCTAATATGGAAGGTTTCATATTAACTCTATTTTAAGATGAAGAAAAGGACATGTAGAGAGGTTAAGTAACTTGCCCAAGGTCACACAGTAAGTATTAAACCTGGATGCAAAACCAGCGAGCCCAGAGCAGCCCAGATCCTTATGGCCTCCCTGGCTTCACCAGGACCAAAGTGAAATAGGGAGGCTATTTTCAAAGGAAAGAGGGCTGCACGACCTGCAAATAGTAGACATGACTGAATTCTGAGGCAACCACATAAATACATGCACACCTGCACAAAATGCTGTACAACTTTCCTTTTCTGCTCTATGCAATTCAAATTCCACCACATTACGTCACATTTCCTCAAGTTCCACTGCAGAGTTTATTAAAAGTCAAAGGATTATAATGTCTGATAAAATTATCAGCAAGGATTCTTCCTTTTCACATCTGTCCTCATTCTGTGGCCCAAGGGAATGAACAATGTTCTAGCCAAGAGAACAGCTATTTCTTGAGATAATAGGTCTGGAAACCCAGCCTCCTCCTCATGGCCCTGTATGACAGCTTTCATCCACTGACTTGGAAAACAAAGATATCCTATGAGAATAGCACAAAACATTTCAGCAAATAATTCACAAGCTGTTTTTTTTTTTAACTCAGATATGAAAAGCAAAATAGTTACCATTTACTGAACACATACTACATATATATGTCAGAGTATCTGAAAAACTGGAAAAGACAAGACAGTCTTATTTGTAAAGGGATATTGATTGCATTTTCAAATAGTATGCTCAAGATATATATATTTTCAAATATATTCTTCAGGACAACATTGCTCAACTTAAAGCCATGAGTCCAGTTATTTAAAAAAATCCAGAAAAAAATGCAATAAATGCTCAAAAAAGTCTGAAATCACAAGGAACATAATGCCCTTACTTTACAGCTAGTAGCTATTGTGGTAGAATTCGATGTGCAATTCCATATTCAGTCCTTTACTGCAAAACTGCCTATTAGTAACCACCTATAACTTAATAGTGTCTAGTGTCTCTATTTCAATTTATTTTATTGTCTGTGAGTGCCTAGCATAATACCCTCGAGGCCTAGAATCCTTTCAAGCAAAAAACATGCTGAGAAAAAACTTCATTCTGTGGTCACAAGCCTGTCTTCCAAAGAAGTGAAAACATATAAACCTTTGTTATAAAGGTGGATGGTGCAAAATGATTACATTGGCAGTTTCAATCTAGGCACCAGTGTCCTCTGAAATGTTTAGAGATGTAACCGGCTTTTATCTATGATTTAAAAAGGGTTAGTGAAAACTTTTTTTTTTGTTTGTTCCTTTCCCCAGGGAACTCCAAACACTGAATATCATTCTGGCCTTGATGCCACAATCAGAACTGTTCCCATCTAGCCTCCTGATGAACAAAGTTCAAGGTCATCTCTCCTGATGCCTTGGGAATCTGTATCCACGTGGCCACTGCTGCTGCTTTTACATATGTTGAGACTGGCTGATGGAAGTGCTACCTTGCTTGCAAGCCTACAGTTTACCAGGACATATCCACTCACACATCTCATCACACAGTGTGCTCTGAACTCCAGCTGAATGGTGAGAAGCTATAACCCTTCTCTCCTTTCTTTCTCCAGGGACCCTTCCAGGTTAAGAGCATGAGCTCCCAGGGCAATGCTTGGGTTTCCATCCTGGCTTCCCCTATTCCCAGCTACGGGGCCTTTGGGTAGATTAGCCTCTAGCATCTCAACTACTTCCTTTGCAAAAGACTGATCAAAAATAATAATTATTCTAGGAATGTTGTAAGAAATTAATATTTCATGTAAGATGTGTTATAGTTTAGAAAAGAGGGAGAATCTATAAATTTGGGATCTTATTAGGCAATCATCTCTGGCTAGGATCCTGGAACTTCAGTCCAAGGCTAAATTTTAGTTTCTGCCTAACTAATCTATGTATTTCTTTTCTTGACTCCAACATTCAGTCTCAAGTTCTGTCTGTCTTTAGATGCTCAGTTCAGGTCAAACCAGGTCCCATAAAGACTCTGTTATCTATACTTAAAGGTTGTATCTTTCCCACTATATCTAGGTTTTTTTTTGTTTTTTTTGGTTGTTGTTTGTTTGAGGCACTGTGCAACATGTGTGATCTTAGTTCCCTGACCAGGGATCAAACCAACACCTCCTGCATTGGGAACATGGAGTCTTAACCACTGAACCGCCAGGGAAAGTCCCCATTTTTAGTTTCTTCACTCAAGTTTTACTTTTTACATTCTCACCAATCCACCCATCTTACAATATTAATCCTCTTATTCCCTTTATATACTATACTTTTAATTCACAGTTCTTGACTCCTCTACCACTTATTCACAGTAGAATATGAAGTGTTCACCATATGTAAAACAGGAAAATACCAAGATAAATCAGACAGAAACAGATCTATTAATTTTTTGTCTCTTGTCCCTCAGGTTCTAATTATATGTGATATCATTATTCTAAAGTTCATTCATGAATCAACATGCATTCTCTTTGAAACATCATGTATCATAAAAAGCTGCATATACTTTTTTCTGAGGTTATCAAAGAACTATAGGAATACACACATTCACAGATTGAACATCATCTTTGCTTTATACCATGTGTTTTTTATATTCTAGCCCTCCAAATATGGTGACCTTTCTCATAAGATTATTAAGCAAACATACGGCTATGAATACATATGTACAAAAGTACAGACCAATCTTATAAACCAGCAAGTGTAGAGAGTAAACACTCTACAATCACCTAACTACATAAACAAAACAAAAAAGTCACTTTTATATGCCATTCAGACTGCTATATAAAACATGATAGACTTTGTGGCTTATAAGCATTGAAACTTATTTCTCACAGTTCAAGAGTTTGGCAAGTCCAAGATAAGGGTCTGGTGGGAGGATGCTTCCTGGTTAATAGGTGGCTGACTTCTCAATGTTCTCATACCTGGAGCGGGCAAGAGAGCTCTCTGGGGCCTCATTCATAAGGTCACTGATACTATTCATGAGACCTCCATTCTCCTGAATCACGTCCCAGAGACCTCACCTCCTAATACAATCACCTTAGGCATTAGGATTTCAACTCATGAATCAGCAGTGTGGAGACACAAACACTCAGTCTATTGTAGTCATTGATGTGTAATATTTATTGAGCATGGCACCTTTCTTCATGACATTCTGGTAATATGGATCAGATCTCAATAGTTCCCATCCCAATACAACTACTGTCGAGAAAGATATTTTAGAATAAGAGAAATAAATATCAAAACTCCGTGATGTTTCATAACCCCTTTTCAAATATTTTCTCCCCAAGCTTACCTTAACCAACTTTATAACTAGCATTAGTGGCTTAAAAACTAGGAATCTGAATGCCTTTAAAACACTGCTATTTCCTTCTGTTCCTCAGTGCATTTATCTGCAGTCAATGTTATGCATACTTTTACATCTTGGTTTTTTTTTTTTTTTTTTTTAACATTAGACTAGAATTCACATTGAATAATTAGAGTGCTTCACAATACACAAAATTATAGTTGTAAATGTATCCAAGAGATTATTTAGAGATTAAAATATATCTTTGCAGATTAGGTAATATTTTTTCTTTGGAATGCATATAATGGAGACACATTTAAAGTCAAGAGGAATGAATTCACCGATTGACCTTAAATCATCTACTTTTTAAACACTGGAGGCAGACTAAACTATCGAGTTATACAAGTAATTTGTAGGTTAAAAAAGAAATAAACGTGCGATTTTACTCTGAGGAAAGCATTTATCACTACCTTCAATGCTACCTAGATTATAAAATAATGAATTTACACCTTCCTTGTCTGAAATGATTGGAAAGATCCTAACAATATGAACAGTATTTTCAAAATGCAATTGATCTTTTCTTTGACTAAAATAAATTACAAAACTGTGGAAATATGTTCAGTAATGCTAATGACAATCTCAACTGTTCAGCAGAAAGCAATGCAACTTGAGTCAGATATTTGCAGGCCAAGACCAATTAAGGTTCAAGGAAATTATCCACAATATTCAAGTAACAACAAGAAAAACAATACTTGGACCTGAAGAACTGAGCAACAGAGCTTCTACATTTAAAATAGCCATTCTTCAGGAGAAACAAACTTGGTCTTAAGACTATATATATTATTTTTCTATAATCATAAGAAGCCCAGACCACCTTACTTAGAGAAATTATATATATATTATAAAAGTTGGGGGCTTCCCTGGTGGCTCAGATGGTAAAGAATATGCCTGCTATGAGAGAGACTTGGGACTTGGGATTGAATCCTGGGTCAGGAAGATCCCCTGGAGAAGGGATGGCAATCCACTCCAGGATTCTTGCTTGAGAAATCCCATGGACAGACAAGCCTGGCAGGCTGGTTTCATACTGCCCATACAAGTTAGTTGAAATTTGGCTCAGTATGTAATCTGATTTTTTTCCTCCAGCTTTCTTGAGCTAACATAGGCATGTTCTATGCTCAGTTGCATCTAACTCTTTGCAATTCCATGGACTGTAGCCCACCGGGCTCCTTTATTCATGGAATTCAAGAATACTGGAGTGGGTAGCCATTCCCTTCTCCAGGGGATTTTCCTGACCTAGGGATTGGATCCACCTCTTTCGCATCTCCTGAATTGGCAGGCAGATATTCTTTATCATTGTGCCATCTGGGAAGCCCTCAAAATAGACATATTGCGGCTGCTAAGTCACGTCAGTCGTGTCTGATTCCGTGCGACCCCATAGATGGCAGCCCACCAGGCTCCCCCGTCCCTGGGATTCCCCAGGCAAGAACACTGGAGTGGATTGCCATTTCCTTCTCCAATGCATGAAAGTGAAAAGTGAAAGTGAAGTCGCTCAGTCGTGTCCGACTCTTTGTGACCCCATGGACTGCAGCCTACCAGGCTCCTCCATCCACTTGATTCTCTAGGCAAGAGTACTGGAGTGGGGTGCCATCGCCTTTCCCGCAAAATAGACATATGACACTGCAAAAGTTTAAGGAATACAGAGTAGTGATTTGATATATGGATATATTGCTATAATTGCTATTGCTATAATAAGGTCAATTAACACATTCATCACATAGTTAGTTTTTTTACGTTGTTGTTTTACTTGCTGTGCCATGGCCTCTCTGTGGGTGAAATGTATTTTCCTGGCCCTTGACTTTAGATGTGATTTTATCATTTGCTTTGGTCAATGATAGGTGGGCAGAAGTAACAACATGTCACTGCCAAGGGGGTGTTGAAAGAGAACTGGCATACATTTACTTTCTCTTTTGCACCTCCGCCTCTGCCATATAAACAGTATACCCTACCCATCCTGCTGGTCCAAGAAACATGAGAGACCTGTGGACTAGACCCATGGTCCTACAGTAAGAGACAGAGCTAGCCAGTTACTGCAGCCTAAAGTAGGGCATCCTAACCACACTGAGCCTTGACCAGCCACTTCCCAGCCAACCTGCAGACACATGCTCAGTAATAAATGATTATTATCATTTTAAGCCAGTTTTGAAGGTCTGTTACATAGCAAGAATAAAGTGATACAATGGGAGAATAAACAGAAAACTGAGCTTTACTTACCTAAACTTTATTTACCAGTTCCCTATTCTCCATGGCAGGGATAGATTTATATTCTTTAGCCATTTGTTTATTTAATAATTTTATTCAAAAGCTACTAAGTGTCAGACATTGTATCATATATTTGGGAAACACCAATGAGTAGGAGAAAGTATACAGTTATTGATGAATAGAGAATTATATAGCTTAATAACTACTGAGGAGAGAAGTGTATCTGCTTTATGAGGACATTAGGGCTTCAATTCTTTTTATTTTTTTAATATAAATTTATTGAATTTAGAAAGATGGTAACGATAACCCTGTATGTGAGACAGCAAAAAGACAGATGTATAGAACAGTCTTTTGGACTCTGTGGGAGAGAGAGAGTAGGGGGATGATTTGGGAGAATGGCACTGAAGCACGTATAATATCATATATGAAACGAATCGCCAGTCCAGGATTGATGCATGATACTGGATGCTGGGGGCTGGTGCACTAGGATTTCAGTTCTTGACTTACCTGGTCAGTCAGGGAATACTTCCTGGAGGAAGTGACCAGGTAGCTAAATTTAATGAACAGAGATTCAAGTGCCTCTCTACTCTACCAGTAGCAGTGATCTTAGGTTTAGACTGACAGTGTAACTCATAAGACACAATATACTTCAACTAGCATCAGGCTGACTGATCCCTAGAAAGATACAGAAAGGAAACAATTGAGAATGCCACAACAGCTTTGTAGAGTTTCCATGACTCCCAGGCACACTTTACGTCATTCCCCACTTGAGAGAAGCATAGTATCAAAGACAAGCTAACCACGCGCAGAACTTCAGGTTTGAAAGGTCCCAGCCCTCTGGATTGTCACTTATTTTGCTCTAATACAAGTCTACTCTCAGAAAGCCCTTGAGTTGATAGTTCAAGAAAAATTGATGGCAATACTTCTATGTCCAGGAGGCCAAAAGAAATGTGAGAACCAGCTACAGACACTTTTAATCCATAGAGTTATTTAGACGGAGGAGCAGGAATGTAGAAGAACATTGAGAATTAAAAAGTTGTGAACAGAAGGAAAAGGGTGCTTTAAAACCCTAAAGTAAGAAAACTCATCATCACACTGGAACTGAAAACAGTTCAATAGTTAAATGTGAGGGTGATATAATGAGAGATGGGGGCTGAATAAGTAAACAGATATAAGAAGAGATAGCCAAAGCTACACACGATCTTTATAAACCAGAATAAGTATTTGGAATGCCACACTGAGAGGAACCAAGGCTGTGTAATTGCACACATACATATATATGCACACATACACTTTCACACCCAAAATGTACACATATATTCACACATATGTTTATACATACTACTGCTGCTGCTGCTGCTAAGTCACTTCAGTTGTGTCTGACTCTGTGCTACCCCATAGACAGCAGCCCACCAGGCTCCTCTGTCCACAGGATTCTCTAGGCAAGAATATTGGAGTGGATTGTCGTTTCCTTCTCCATATACATAGTACATGTTTGTACAATTCATTTTTGAATAAGGTTGCTTATGATATGGAGAATGGAATGGATTAGAAAAAGAACATAGACAAAAAGATTAGTTAGAAGGGCGTGACCACAATCCAGGCAAAAGATAAAACTAGTCTTGACTATAATAAGGACACATGGACAGAGAGAAATGGTTAGATTAGAAAAACATATCTAGGGGATAGCATTGACTTTAATGGGCTTCCCTTGTAGCTCGGTTGGTAAAGAATCTGCCTCTGGTGCAGGAGACCTGGGTTCGATCCCTGGGTCGGGAAGATCCCTTGGAGAAGTAAATGGCAACCCACTCCAGTATTCTTGCCTGGAGAATCCCATGGACAGAGGAGCCCGGCAGGCTGCAGTCCACAGGGTCACAAGAGTCAGACACGACTTAGCAACTAAAGAGGGAGAGCGATTAGTACATAAGGTTGAAAAAGAAGTTGGAAGTCTCAACTGATTAGACCATGGAACAAGGAGAAAGATACAGCTCCATTTTGGAAAGTTTAATACTGAGCTATTTAAGGAAGATTCAAATAGAAATTGCCAGTAGAGGGGTAAATAAAGAAGGATGTAGCTCAGAGTTTCTGAAAAGTCAACTAAGATGAAGACAATTACAAAGAAGTACTTGCACATCTATGGAGATGACTGAAGTCCAGTTGTGGGAGTCAAGGCCATTTTCCAAAGACTGAAGAATGATAGGGGCATGAAGAAGCAGGATGAACAAATGTTTCTGTAGTCTGATTATGTGTGTCCTCTCCAAATCCTTAAATTGAAACCCTAACATCCAGTGTGATATTAGAAGGTGGGGGCTTTTGGAAATATTTAGACCATGATGATGGAATCTCATGATTGGGATTAGGGCTTTTAGAAAAAAAAGAGTTCAGAGAACTCTGTCTAGGCCCTCTCCACATGTCAGGGTACGATCAGAAGTCTGCACCCCAGAGAAGGGCCCTTCCCAGACCATGCTGGCTCCTGACAGTGGCATTCACAATCTCCACAACTATAGGAATTACATTTCTTTTGTTTAGAAGCTACCCATTCTGCTGTATTTCATTACAGTAGCTCTGATGGACTAAAACAAGGGTAGAATATTTTTCCATGAATTTGGCTGAAATGGAAAGATGTACATGATGAAAATTCCATCACTGCATGTCATTTGATAGTGATTTTTTATTATTATAAAAACAAGATAAATTTTCTGATCAATGAAAAATAAAAGACTAAATAATTCATTCTGAATGACTTGCATCTGATATTATACAGTTGTGTTTATCTTGTCCACCGATAACTGCTTCAATCTGCTCACAGATAATCTCCAAATTCAATCTCATTTAAACTGAGTAATAAAATTATGCAGCATATATGGAAAAAAATGTATATTTCTTTATGAAAGACATCCTGTCTACATTATACAACACAGAACGTCAAATACATTTTAATTTTTGATCTATGTTATGCCTTTCCTGGGCTTCCCCAGTGGCTCAGATGGTAAAAAATCTGCAATGCGGAAGATCTAGGTTTGCTACCTGGGTTGAGAAGTTCCCCTGGAGGAGGAACCCACTGGCAACCCACTCCAGTATTCTTGCCTGGAGAATCCCCATGGACAGAGGAGCCTGGCGGGCTA
Source organism: Redunca redunca (assembly GCA_006410935.1). NCBI lineage: Eukaryota > Metazoa > Chordata > Mammalia > Artiodactyla > Bovidae > Redunca > Redunca redunca. Next base: position 1,060,691 of record SJYQ01002977.1, read on the forward strand.
CAGACCATGGCGTTGCAAAGAGCTGGACATGACTGAGCAACTAAATACAGCACAGAACACCATTCCTGGACATATATTAGTAAATAAGTTAATTCAGACCTCTATTCTGAATTAAAGACAATGACCTCTGTCTTTTCCTTTGTTAATTGATTATGACCCTGAACCTCATTTAAAAGACTGCCTACATGCAAATAATACAATTTACATTATTTATTTTCTAATAATTTCAAGAGTTGAATGACTACACATTTAATGTCAATGACTAGGACATGGGTACAACAGAATTGTCCCTCAGTCATTTCAGAGATCATTCACTTTTCAAAGATACTATATTGAATTGAAATCCTTCCAGAAAGCTGAATCTGGTCATCTCTGCCTCCCCTTCACCAGCACCATTCTGTATTTCATCTCTTGTTCTACCACCTGTTACTGTTTCAGTGCCTGTGGTTATAATTTATAAAAATTCCCCACATTATACCTTAGCCCTAGTCTGCTTCTTCCAATGATATCTCCTTTGAAGTCTTAAAGTTTTCCCTTATGTTTTGTCACCAACATATTCTTCATTTTAGGCAACCAGATAATAAATTAGTTTTCACAACCATTTATTTTCTTTTTCATATTCTGTAAGCCTGAATAGCTCATGCAATAAAAACATACTGGGGAAAAAATTGATACAGAAGCCACAGAGTCTATGGTAACTTTTCATAAATAGCTCAAAACTGATTAATTACATCTACTTTTTTGGTGAAAAGTAATTCACAGACAAAAAAATCAGAGTATAGAATGCTATTTTTTAAGCTC